>JAHWFP010100310.1:0-15739 GCA_023313725.1 Lithobius niger | reverse complement strand
TTAGATTAAAGCACGTAAACCTGCTGATGCAAAGCTGTTACGACTGCTTTATCTTTAGTATTAATTTAGCCTGTTCTGATAGATTGGCCAAATACAAAAAAAAAAAAAAACCAAGTGCCCTTTTCATTTCTGTTGATCTTACCACTGACAAAAACCAATTATTGTAAATAATGTAAATCTTGTATATAAGATTCTTGAGGTGGCTTGAAGAAGGCAGGCGGATATTTTTACCATCTTTAGTCAAGCAGCCTGTCGAAAATTCGCAAATTCGGAAGGATGTCTTTATTTTGAATTTGATAATGAGTTAGTCTTCTGGAACAGTGTAGACATTAAACGACGATTTAAGGGAGGGCTTTAACTCCACTATGTTATATTTTTGACCTTTTACGTGATCGTTCCATATTTACACTCGCTCTAGAACACTAAATACCACGTATTCGCTAATTTTCAAGTGCTTTGACGGGGATGTAAATTTCACTTCTTGCACTAAAGCATTATATGTGGGTGGGCATTCACTCCACCAGGGCGTTTCGTATGCAATTTACGGTATGTTAATTAAAAAACTTTTAGAGATCGGCTGACTGTATTAATTATCAATATATTTAGCGTATAGGTGTATGAGCTTCAAAACTCTTGTTTCCTGCTGCATAGTAACAAATTTGGATACCATAAAAACGATTCGTGGTATAAGAATCTTAAGCAACATTTGAGACACTTTTCTGGCAAACTCTCAAGGCCACGAGAAGGATCCTGTAATTTGTTTGATGTTATTTGTTAAAAACGGCCATGTAAGCTTTCGTACACAATATTGGTATTTCATTTGGTCATTGTGCATACCTCAATATTCTATCAGACATGCACAAACTCGTATAGCTGATCCCTAAAAACAAAAGAAAAAGTGCAAGGTAAATTGAAGGAAGGATGTTAGTTAAATTAATGTTTCAATTTAACCTCACTGGATTGCAGCTGAACCAGTCCGCTGATGTGATTCAGAAGCTAAATCTCATAGCCCAGGAATTGCCTTCAGGAAAGTAAGTAATCTTTCAAGTGATTTTTTTTTTCTTTCTTTCTGTTCTTGTTATTGTTTATCCCCTCAGTGAAATTGCATTGCATTTAAATAATATGCAAAGGGCAGTAAATATTTAAATATGAAAGAGCCAACTTTCAGTTTTTTTTTTATTATTGCTGGTCGCTCGTTTGCTAAGTTATATAGCTGATAGGAATGGGCCAAAAGTTCAATTTGCATTGAAAATTTGGACCGACGACCCATTTCGTTAACCTATTCAATGCAGGTGCATCATTGTTACGTAACTCCGTTTGTTGTGTGTTCTATGTAATGTTTCTGTGTAAGTTTAGTTTCTTACTATCTTCAAAATACTTACCTTCAGTTATCATGCTTAAATCAAGCTACCACTGTCCAAATTTCTTAAAACTGCGTTTTAAGTTTCAATCAAAAATTCGAGGGTATGCAGCTCTCGCTAGGCGCGCTGCTCTGCCTACAGGCCGAGTCCAGGCCTCCATTGTTATCCCATATATCACTTTTGGCCACACATCTGGTTAGACGTGTGTGCGAGTTTCTCTGTCCATTTTCATTTCAAAATGGTGCATTGTACTTGTACAATCGCCAAACTTCTGGAACCAAGAAGAAAAGTTTGTGCTTTTCTCTGCACACTGGAACATTCCTGCACGTACAACTTCATTATTCTTAGGAAGTACGGAAGAAAACCGACTCCAGACAACGGCCGTCAGGAGCCATGTCACTAACGTGGCGTTTTTCGAATCGGGAGATTTTTGAGAGGGCTTTTACACGATTGCCCCCACGGATGATGGATCTCTCTTACTACGTAATTTGGTTAGTGATTGTGTGTTAGTTCTGACCGTCACGGTAAGATATCCAGGATAAAGTTGACGATCGGGCCGGCGGTTTGATACCGCAATGGCGCCAATCGAGCCAACGATTTAATTGCAAATACAATGAGGCTGTAAGTCTGTTTTTCAGGATTTTTTTGTGATAGTGTTTCCTCATTGACGAAAGTTTTGCTGTTTGTGTGTGTACCCGGAGTTGCCCTGTTTCATGAATATTTATTGAGGGTGAAAATACATCGCCTCGCTGATTATTTCACGCGATGTGGGGTAGAACAATGCCCCCTTCTCTTTGTCAATGATTACTCCGGTAGCTGCCATCTTTTGGTTTTGTTAGCTTTATCAACGTGCCGCGTCTTTTGTTAGTTAAGTAATTTTTTTAATGCAGGCCGACTGACTGAAACGCTCATTTGTATAGTGTTTTTCTAAGTTGTAATTATTAAGTCGTAATAGACCACTTTTCTCACGAGCCGATTAGCCGGATAGAGTGGGGACAGGTGCGGTTACAGTCGCCGTGTCGCCGGCTCCGTTTACAGTTGCCGTGTCACCTGTTGCCGGCTCGGTTTACAGGCGCCGTGTCGCCTGTCGCTGACTCGCACCCTTAGCGACTGACTTCTTTGTTTGAATGATCGTGTCGCTCCATGCTTTTTTGGTGTGTACCTGTACAAGGTTAGTAGATCGGGAATTACGTTAGGCTCCTCCCCCACCTTTTTCTTCGACTATCATTTTTTCTCAGGGTCCATAGGTCGAAAGGGGGGTGAAAGTTATGTCCGTTAAGGGAAATTGGCTGCTACATGCGGTCACACAGGGCCACTATGCGCAATTTTCACCCCCCACCCTCCACCTGCAGACCCGGTGGTGCTGGGTTGGATTCGCAACCTGACAACATGCACTTGAGGCCTACACCTTGTGTGTTTGAGCTTGTTTGAAGGGAGAGGAGGATTAGGACGATTGTAATACATGGAGAGTCTTTTAGAGGATACAAGTTTTTGAAGCGGTCTTTCCTTGCAGAGGATCATTGATGTTGTGATTAGTGCAAAGAAATTTGCTCGCGAGTTGCACTAACCAAGTCCTGTTCACTCGCTCCGAAAGCGAGACATGGTAGTATATAACGAGCGCTCTTGATCAAAACGTGTTACGCCATCTGTAGGATGTGACCACTCCCTGTGGTCCCATGTGGCTAGTTCCGGAAAAACAAACTGGATCTGAAAGTTAAAACCAAGCTTTGGTTGGTGATGTAGTGTGTACTGCAAGTATTTAGGAGTATTTAGGGGGGAGTTTCAGAAAGTGATAGGTGAAATCATGTATTTTGCTTAGGCGGTTAGAAGGTGTGTGAGAGCGACAAGCCCGTCCCGACTCTCCTAGTCTCGTCGCATGTCTAGCGGCAACGAGATGGAGGGGAACGACTCAAGGGCACACCATCCCCTCTCTCCTGGTCCCATCGCATGCCTAGCGACAAAGGGGCAGGGGCAGAAAGAGACAAGAAGGCTCTTCGCGTCACCTCTCTCCCAGTCTCGTCGCAACCCAATCGACAAAGACGGGGAGGTTAAGAAGAAAGGTAAACTGTCCTGTCTCTCCCAGTCTAGTTGCATGCCTAGCGACAATACGACAAGGCGAAAAACCGTCACGCCACCCCAGTCTCGTCGCATGCCTAGCGACAATGGGACAAAGGGAAATGGAGACAAGGTGGAAATAACGTCGCATCTCACTCAGTCTCGTAGCATACCTAGCGACAATGGGACAAAAAATAAGACAGAAATGCTGTCCCATCCCTTCCAGTCTCGTCGCGGGCCTAGCGACAATGAGACAAAGGAAGGGAACAAGAGGCCTAACCCCGCTTCCAATCTCGTCGCGTGCCTAGCAACAAGGGGGAATGGGGAATAGGACCTTCGGACGTGTGAGCAACAAGGGGTTGACTATGGAAAAGTCTAATGGTGAAAGAAATCCCCTAAACCCAACCCACCCCTTAAGTCACCCAGCAACGCTGATGGGGCAGGGAAGGGTAAAAGTACCGTAGAACATCATCCGGAGAGAAAATTCGGTGAGAGCGCAGGTAATGAGCCCTAATCCTCTCATGGACTGTGGACAACAAGGGGTCGACTATGAAAAAGTTAAATGTTGAACGAAATGCCCCACAACCCAACCCGCCCCTTCATGACCCAGCAGCGGTGATGAGGCAGGGCGGGGTAATGTACTGTAGGTCGTCACTCGGAGAGAAAATCTGATGAGACTGCTGGTAATGAGACCAGATCCTCTCATGAATGGAGAAGACCTGGTTCAAAAAATTTGGACAGTGGTAGCTTAGATAAACCGCTGGTACATCTGGCCGGTAGTCGATTACCTCCCGAGCACTAGTTAAGTTTGACATATTAGGTTTGCATGTTATGTTTCATGTGTTTTATCATTGGATTAGTACATGTTATGATTTGGTGTTATTTTGGCACCTACGGAAATGTGACAGTGACTCGTGGGCTGGCTTGAGGCATAGTACCCTTGAATCGCGAGGCGACAGAGATGGGAATATTGTAGACGCTCTCGTGCTGGCCTGTTAATTTAATCTTGGTGTATTGTGGTAGGAGTGGAACTTTAGGTAAGTCGCTGTCCTCCCAGTCAACCTGGGCAAGGCCAATCTATGGGTCCCGTGGCGCTAAAATCGTCAACCGCTGGTATATCTGGCCAGTAATCAGTTACATCCCGAACACTGGACATGGTGGCACATGTAGTGGTCACGGACCGCGGGCACACATCGGTGTCTGTCGCAAAGTGTCGTCACCTGTCGTAGTCTAGTGTAGAGGTCGCTGCCGTAATCAGATGTCGCAGTCGCATGTCGACATGAGTAACATCGGTGGCTTGGGCAGGGTTCGTAGGTGCTTCACTGACGGCAGTGCACTACGAATAGTCTGGGAAACTTGTGGTTGCGGTTCCTTAATTCCTTCAGCTCGATCGGTGGAAATTGATTTGTCCCTTTCGGAATGCAAACAGAGTGACTGGACTTATTGCGGTCGGCCGATAATTCTCGTATCAATTTGTTTTCGGCGACTGTTGGATGTTTGGCCATTGTGTAATTGTTACGTTTAACATGGATCAAGTTTGCTTTGAGGACTCGTGGCCGTTAAACATGATTATATCAATAGCATTCAATGCTCCTCGACGGTGAATGAACTTAAAGTAATTTTGCGCAATTGGTTTTTTGATTATTTATAAGGCTTCCTTTGGAAGTAACTTACTGGCGATTGATAAATTGGTTAACATTAACATGTTTTGATCAATTACTCTTTATATTGAATTGGCATAGGATTTTAAAATTACGACGGACTTAAGACGAAAGTAGGCTACTTCTACTTATTTTAACCGGCGGTAATTTTGGGGGATAAGTAGACGGAATGTTGGTCATAACGTAATTCTATTTGTAAAATTCCGGTCGTTGGCTGTGTTGCTAACATTGCCAGTGCACGAGTGATTATTAGTGTTTTAGTAAGTTGTGGACATTACCAAAAATTTTACCAAATTACCAAATTTTTGGTAATTTTATTCTTACTCTTAATTGACCTTTGAAGATTTCGATATTTGCGCTCGCCACCCTTTGTCATTGTGCTTGGTTCTTACAACCACCAGTGTCAGCTGATGGATTGCTGTTATGTTGCCGTGAATTTGCAGGATGTGTTGATTTTAGTAGGTGTCATTATGACATCAGGGGAAATGTGACTGTCATTCGAATGCTGGCTTGACGCGCGGCACCCTCGAATCACGTTACGGCTGGGATGGAAAGATGAAGGCAGTACTCATACTTGCTATCGTTTTTGTTCCAGCCTACTGTAGTAGGAGTTTTATTTTAGACAAGTCCCAGCCACAATTATCGGTGTCTTCCCAGTCGATTTCTACATTATTGGATGGGTCCCGTAGCGCTAAGATCGCGGACCTGAAATATGTCTGACCGGTTCAGTCGACTACATTCCGAACACTGACCGGGGTGGCAAAGATTATTCAAATGCTTAACCACATTTTTGTTGTGGTAACACTTGTTGGTGGTGCATACCGTCCAACGACACTTGTCAATCGTGGAGTCGCAGTCACACGTGGGTGTTGGTGTCGGCGTCATCCAGCACAGTCGCATAACGATGGTATATTAGTGTGGCTGTGAACAGAGGTTATATCAGTGTTACAACTGGGTACATTACCGGCGTGCACCGTCGCACTGGGTAATGGTGGAGTGGTTGGTACTGATTTCTCCAAGGTGGGTCGTAGTTGTTGTTGGGGCCTCCGTTCAGTCGCTTGGACTTTACGAGGCCTGGGTACAAGTGAGTTAGGCAATAGCACTGACGGCGCCCTGGTCTGTCGTCTTATTGCCGTTAACGTAATTATTTGAGTACTTGTATAGGATTCTTTATTGCCGCCGCCTTGTTGGTTTTTATCTTTTAGGAGTTTCTTTTCCAATTTTAAAGTGAATGTGTTATGGTATTGTACTTACCGTACTGCTCATTTTAATTATGAATTACTTCTATAAGACCACGGCTTACCTGGGTGGCTTTCCAGTTGGCGAGCAGTACGTTTCCGAGTGTATATTTCCTCTTGGCGAGTTGAGAATTTTTGTTAATGAACGACTTATTGAGTTCGCTGGTTGGTTGCTTTTAGTTGGAACTTAGTGAACCGGCGTGATTTCTTAGTTGGGATCAGTTGATTATTTTCGGTGACTTAGGCCACTGTGCACGTCTTATGTTTTCATTTAGGGTGTGTCTGGCGCAGCCCCATCCGAATCCGGAAGTGCTACACATTCACAGGTGGCTATTTTTCTTCGGTTTCTCCAGAGAGGTGACCGGGTCACGCTTTCAGTCCATACGTGATTCAGTGGTCAGGGTCTGTGATGAGAAATAGAGGGGGTGTTTTGTGTGGTGCTCCACCTTCAATGTGTACCTGTTGGCACAGGAAGTATGTAGATTCTAAGAGGAGCTGTTTCGAGCCAGCCTGTCACCAACAGCCATCAAAGGCAACCGGGCAGGATAAACTTGTTACTTTCACCAATAGGGAAGGAGAGGTGGTTTTCAGACAGTGTCATGTCGGAATTAGGGTAGTGCTTCTTCATGCTTTGCCCGAGGACACGTCTATGTCAGCGATGTGACCTATTAAAAGTGCTCCAATTTCTCTCTGGACTTGACCTCGAACCCCTTGAGGCACCATTTGGAGGGTGGCAGTCAAGACTGTGTTTTCGGTTGCACTAAAGATGGCGGCACAACGAGGTGAGCTGGCCAGGGGCAAGGAGAATCTGCGCTACACCAGCACAGGTCCCGTGTGTGTCTAGTACAGCAACCAGGTTTCAGGGCCAAGACACACAAACCTGAGGACAAACCCACCCGCGGGTGGTAAGGTTGACTAGCAGTTGTGATGGGGCTGTGTGGTGAAAGTTCAGTGCTTGGTGAGAACACTCAATCACTACTTCACAGCTTCCAGGAATGTGGTAGATTGTGTGGGGGACAAAACACGGGGTTTCGCCCCTTCCCAGACCATTCGTCGTGAAGTTGCCTTGCGATGGGGCACCCACCCGAGAAGGGGTCTTAATGGGAATGTTGGTATGTCAATTGGTAGGGCCGTCACCGAAGCCTACGCAGGCGAGACCGGTTGGAGAGAGTGCGATTGAATAAACGCCCTTAAGTTACGGGCCAGGGCAACTACGGTGACATATAGGATGGGCACCATTCTGGAGAAGGCTCTGTCGGTAGTTCTATGGAATAGCAGGATCACATTCATTCACACTACCTGAGGAAGGTGGACTTAACGGAAAGGTCATACAGGGGCCAACCGTAGGTCACCAAGGGGTGTGTCGCTCTATGGAAGCGAGGGTAAGTGACGCTGCTCTAGTCCCTCGGAACTCCGTGTTGCGGAGTTTAGGGGACATGGGTTCATGCAAGGCGCGGGTTCGACGCCCCCCCATTGGGGGTGACAAATTCTGCAGAAAATACAGGTAAGTATTTTAAGAGAGTAGTAAAAACGGGGTTTTACCCCTAAAAATAGTTTTTACTTATCCTAAAATACTTACCTGTAGGAACCCTCCCACCTCCCGCGTCGAACCGTCTTTAGGGATAGGTGAGACAAACTGTGAAGCGGGAGAACGGGGCTCGGCCGTTGTGGCCATGGGCTCCAGGGAGCGCCGGTGCATGAACCCAGAGAGCATTAAGTTTAATGGTTTGGGACGGAAAGCATTTCCAAACATGGAAAGCAGAAAATACAGGTAAGTATTTTAGGATAAGTAAAAACTATTTTTAGGGGTAAAACCCCGTTTTTTAATTGCAACGATGTAGATATTACCAGTTGGGCTGCCATCTTAGGGCTGCCATCAGTACCATCTTATACCAGAATAAATTACAGGTCATGTGGTAGAATCATTTTTGTTTCAATAAATTTATTTGCCAAGTTTTTTTTTTGGGGGGGGGGGGGGGTAGAGGCGTAATGGCGCGTCAACAGCTTGGTCATTAGCACCAACCTCAGTCACAGTGCAGTGGTCCGGGTTGCCACTGCACCACACATTACAAAGATATTTTTCAAACCCCTAAACTAAATCTTGTCATACATCTGTACCTCCTGCAAAAATTGAAAAACACCAGACAGGAGGACAGACCTATCGCCTAATTGACGCGCAATGTCCTGTGGAAGATGGAAACGATGACGAACACCATCAAGATGACGACAATCAACAAGGAAGTGCCGGACCGTTCAATTTTGGCCAATTTTTAAACTTCAATATATTATTCACTCTTTTTTGAGCGTTGTTCTATTTTACCCCACCGTTCCAAATTTAGGATTTTTTTTTTTTTGTCCTCCCTCTAGAACTGCGGTGTTGTCTTATATTCGTTTTCAAATCCATACATTGGCCAAATTTTGACTGATTTTGTCACGTCACTGCACGGTTAAGCGTAGGTTTTTCAAAAGCTATCCATTATCCCTTAGTGTTAATGTTAATATCATGCCACACTGCGAGCCAAACTGATTCAATACAGATACCGCAGTGTCTGCCCCTATCTAGTACAGCATCTGTTTCTAATAGAATAGCCTTCGAAATAACACAACATAGCCCGCACCGCAAGCATTGATGTAGGGGAATGCTGCAGTAGGGAGGTGCAATGGCAGGTGAACGCTCCTGCTAGCAGCCAACAGGACATTGAGTAGATGTTACAGGGCAGCAGCTTAGGTAGTAGGCTGTGGGGCTACTGATATTACACACTGTCAGGGAGGCATATGTTGCGGCAGGTTCAATAGTATTTTTAAATTGTTGTGGTCTTGTTATGCCTTCACCAGTGTATTTTGTAAGTCGTGTTAATGGACAGGTTCTCAAATAGTTTATTCCGACTCGCGCACCTATATTTTTGATCAGTTGTGATAGTCTTGTCACCAATGGAAAACTTATCACATCTGGAAACATCCTTTTTTTTTACACGCGTAATTATTTACTTTTAAGTAGCTTGACTCTCAAATCACATGGGTTGTTTTGAAGTCCTTGCTATCTTGGGATTAATCATGATGCTCTGTGTTCTAACTAAATTCTTCTATTGCTCATTCTTATCAGGTTTGAACGAGCAAAAGTAAGAATTGCTCAGAAGTACGATGAAATTGAACGTTCTTTAATAGAAGAATTTGTGAAAGCTCACCGTGCGGACGACAAGTCAAGAATGAAGGAAATAGCTGGGATACTGTCTCACTTCAAGGTAATTGTGATTGTGACTTTTTTTGTAAGACTTCATGTAACTTTCAGTTTTTAGATTCACACAGCCTTTAAGGCTTGCGTAATTGACCATGTCTGGCATTGGTGTCTGGAGGTAGGTAGTAGGTTTTGGTATAATGCCCAGCAATGTTATTGCAATATCTTTACATTTTTCGTTAACACTGTTTCAGCATTTCTCCATCGCAGAATCCTCCTCACTGTGTTACAGTGTGGGATACCCTTCATTGTCCGCGGCACGTTTTAACCTACTTCTTTGTATCTAATTTCACATAATTGATGCAGAAATTACGTCACTTCCGGTTGCCTCCTCGCTGTCTGTCTCCCCTAATACCTCACTTTCCTTTTTTGCCGCGGCACAGCCGGACATGTTAGTGTGTTGCGTCCGCAAAAACATGAACTATCGTTGGTTTTGAAGTAAAGTTTTCGGTATATGGGCCAAGCTTGCCACACGATCCCAAGGGACAAGCTACCAGAGACGATACGTATGGATTACTCGGAGGATTTGGCAAAAAGATCGCCCGTCAAGTTGTCAGTAAGCCTACTACATCGGAGGAGAACAAAGATGGTGGGGCCGCGAAATTGTTGGTTGCTCGGCCGCCATGAGAGCGTGCTATTCCGTGGGGCAGTTTGGTAGAATCGATGAATGCACTACCAGGTTTAATGGGCCGTGAAATGCAGTTGACGTTGTCACAGGTGAGAGAAATTGGTAGAATGCGAAAAACGAGTACGAGTGACGAGGTGTGGTTGAATACTGCTGTGGTGGATGACTCACGGGCTGCGTCCCGGGGAGTGAAACGGGCGGCGGACTGGCTGCGCCGTAGAGAGATGATTAGAAATATTAACACCTGGGATGGCGATGGGAGTTTAAACAGGGGTTTTGAAGATTCTGTACTGGCTTTAGATGAGCGAGAGATCTTGAGCGATATTCGCAACGAGTGTGGTGGGACCGGTGTTGGATTAATCGAAGATACACTCGATAGTTCGTTGTGGCCGGAGGCAGTTAAATCAAAAATTCGGTGTAGAGTTTGGAAAAGCCTGAGCTGGCTTGGTGTTGGCTCCGGGAACGCACTATTATTTCGGATAGATATGTTGTGGAAAGCGAAGTGCAGAGGGAATTTTCTCCGCCACTCACGCCGTTGATGCTGGACTTGAGCGAAAAACATGCACTCCTCGCAACCATAGATGGCGCCTTGGTGGCAGTATGTTTGGGGCGTTGCTACCGCTGCTTAAGTCGCTGCAACTCTGCAGCATGAAACCGGTGGATTATTCGAGTACGTGACAGGCCCAACTGTCGCAGACGTTGGTCGATGCGGCGACGATGCAAATCCAAGCGATTTTGACGATGCATGAGGTGGGAAGGGACCGTCTCCAGTACGTTTTTTGGAAGGTATTCGCCCGGATTTAGTCGCCTGCCCGCCTATGTTAAGTGAATTGTTTGATGTAACGGAGGTGATCAAGCGTGCCCAATCGGAGTCGGCAGCACCACAAGGTGATCAGTGGTGTTGCATTATGGGCGAGTGCCCCCCCCCCCCCCCCGGCAGCGCAGGAGGGGCGTGGATATTTGTTTGTTTTCTTATGATTTTGGAATTTTGGAGAGAACCTGGGAGCGTCAGAACGATGAACAGGTTTGAGTGTTTCAAGGTGATTTGGCCACTGGACTACACCTAGATTCGCAGATGGCGAATAGTGAAACTTTGTGTTGTGTAGGGGCGGACCAGGCAGTCCGGGGCCCGGACTTAGGTTTGTCAAGGCTGGCAAAGGACATAATTGTGGCGGATATTGCTCCTGGGACGAGACGAGTGTATTCTTTAAGTGGAAAAGGTAGGAGCAGTGGTGTAGGCCAGCGTTTTTCAAAGTGTGGTCCGCGGACCAGCGCCGGTCCGCCAGCAGTCGGGCGCAGGTCCGCGGCCACCTGGAGAAAATTTAAAAAAAATAATTGATTGTAAACGTTCAGACAAACACCCACTACTACAATTTTCATCAAAGTTTTAGTTATTCTTAAATTCAGGTAAACACCCATCCTTCTAATTTAAGCAATGAATGAGAAAGTAATGCTACTATTGTTGTAGAAACAAATCCGCCAAAAATTACAATTGGTAACGATAACATAACTCGCTGCAATTAGGTAGCAACATGCGCTTCTACCCCGGCATACTGCCGCTTGTGCAAGTTTATCATTTGTGCGCTCCAGGTTGTATGTGTTGGTGTCTAAAAGAGTCCAGTGATTAGTAAGCGACAAGACGAATTTGAATTTATTTCTATCAGGAGCCCTGGCCAAAGGCCACACGCCCCAATACAGAATAATATAGCAACACAATAACACAATTAACACCACCAACGAAATTCACGGTGACGAAAAGGACTAAAATTTCTTTACAGGTTAATTTTAAACAAACAAATTTATTGTTTGTTTGTAATTTGTTGTAATCTCTCATGAAATTATGATAAATTATAAAGCTGAGGCTAGTTAACAAGCCATAGTCATTGAAGGAGTGAAGATAATTTTTGACATGATCACTTGTGTCTTTCTGCATAAAAGTGAAAGCAAAATACCCTGATCTTTCCGACGTTGCCATAAAAACTCTTCCCCCATTTCCATCGTCCTACCTATGCGAGACGGGCTTCTCAGCCGTGAGTGTCATTAAGACAAAATATAAAAATAAACTGGATAGTTGCTCTCCACTACACGTTGCATTATCCTCGATCGAGCCACGGATTGACAAGCTATCAAAAAATAAACAGGCTCACTTGTCCGATCGCAGTAGCTGCGCGTGTT
Organism: Lithobius niger; assembly: GCA_023313725.1. Classification (NCBI taxonomy): domain Eukaryota; kingdom Metazoa; phylum Arthropoda; class Chilopoda; order Lithobiomorpha; family Lithobiidae; genus Lithobius; species Lithobius niger. The sequence goes on along the minus strand of JAHWFP010100310.1, from coordinate 3,389 downwards.
TAAAATAAGTAAAAAACATTTTGTTAACAAACTAATATTTAGAATGCTTGCCATGTTTTAACCTTAACGATTTGATAAATAAATTCGCTACATTGTGAACAAATTTTTGTTATAAATCAGCACAATCAGCACCATGGTGGCTATGGTGAACGGGGGGGACTTCGATTTCACTATATAAATTTTTGTTATAAATTGAAGTTTCTCTCTCCCCCCCCCCCCCCCCCTCCCGGTTCACGTTATCCACTGAGGTGCCGATCCCTAGCAGCACGAAAATAACATTTTCCTGTCCACCACTTGAGAACGGTTGAGAAGCGCTGGTGTAGGCAGCGTGGCTGCGACCCGTGGGTGGCATCTGTCACCACGTGCATACATTTCTTGCTGGAACTTTTTCAGTGCGGTCTGCAGTATCGTAGCATAGTGGGATATCTGGCGGCAATCGCTAAGTTTCAGCTGCCAGGCTGGACTGGGATTGTGACACAGCACCCTATGATGAAGCGTTTCGTGCGGAGACTATTCCGAAAACGACCGCCGACACCAAGATATATGACGATTTGGGACTTAAGGGTAGTCGCTGCGTTTATACGGACTTCGTACCCACCGAACGACTCATCACTACGTCAGTTGACGTACAAGGGTGTGATGTTGTTAGCAATTTGTGCGGGTAATAGGGCGAGCGAACTTGGAACACTTAATTTGGACTCGTGTGATTTTTCGGCAGAGGAGGCCGTTTTTGTCATGCGTGACCACAAGATGGCGCGCAGTGGTGCACCATATTTTTAGTACTCCGCCTGCAGAAGAACCTGGAATGGTCGCTGGAAGCCGTACGTTATGTAGCATTTTATATCGGACGTATCATCCCCCTGCGAGATCGGCTAGCCTTGACTGAGGGTGATAGGCCAACGCGGCTTCTCTTGTCGTATGTGCGACCGCGTAAACCTGTGGGTACGAAGACGGTGGCTAGCTGGCTTTGTCAGGCATTACAAGACTCCGGGATCAACACTGTGCAGTTTCGAGCTCACTCCGTGAGGGTAGCGGTGGCTACGACTGCTGCTTCCTGTGGCGCTTCGGCGTCCCAAATCCTGGCGTTGGCGAACTGGTCCTCCGTGCCGGTGTTTGATACCCACAACAGATGGGAAGTGCTTCCAAGCCTGGCAGGGACCCTACTGCAACGACTGCTGGCAGCGCCACGTGTAACTAATCTATCCCACACTGTAACACAGTGAGGAGGATTCTGCGATGGAGAAATGAGTATTCTCCCAGAGAACTTGTTCTCGCCAGGAGAATCTAAGTTCTCTTGAGTTCAATACGACGAAAGTTCTCTTGAGTTCATTACTTCCCACCCGCCTCCCTGGCGCCGGCGAGTAGGCCAGCTGCAAAAAACTACAGTGGGGTATTAGGGGAGACAGCCAGCGAGGAGGCAGCCAGAAGTGACGTAATTTTTGCATTAATTAGGTGAAATAAGATGCAAAGGAGTAAGTTAAAATGTGCCGCGGACAAAGAAGCGTATCCCACACTGTAACACAGTTTCGTCGGATTCGACTCAGAGAACTTAAATTCTCCTGGCGAGAACAAGTTCACTGGGAGAATCTTCATTTTTCCCACATTGTTGTACATAAGAATGAGATGCAATGAAACTGTTCGAGCTTTTAGCAAAAACTTGCAAATTTTCGGCAACATTTTCTAGTTTTCTTCTTCAGGCTGCCTAAGAGACTTGAGAGAAAAAAAAGTCTGTTGGAGAGGAGGAGTGTGGAAGAGTGAAGGTGCAATAGCAACCTAGAAAACAAGAAGAAGACAACTAGAAAAGGTTGCCGAAAATTCACAAGTTTTTGCTGAAAGTTTGAATAGTTTTGGTGCTGCGTATTTTGCGTATTTGACTGTGAGGGAAAATGGGTGCGTCAGCTGAGGTTTTTTCATGGGGCTTTTCATTGGTACTAATCTCAAATTAGCATAAGCTGTTCAGAAAAGGGGGGGGGGGGGGTAAAAAATGTGTTGCAAAAAAATTCCCCAAAGTATGCTAATTTTTTTGGGCAGAGAAACAGGGAAAATGAAGTTTGTATTTCAAATACAAAAGGAAATTTACTGTTCCTTTTGTTCTCAAATACATACTTCATTTTCTCTGACTGAAATTTGATTGAAAGACTTAGCAAACTGAGTGGGCATTTTTTGCATCTGGTTTGTTTTTTTTTTCCCTGCAACCCACAATGCAATCTTCTGTATGTAACTTTTTTTTCTTATCTGCCTAAATCGCATTGGTACCCGTGGTAGCAATATCGGTGCAGTATCTTATTAAAGCCATCGTTAGACAAATTGGTAGCCCCTATTTGGTTACTGGTTTCGGTTTCAAACATCGTATTCCTTTAAATTTGTTACTGTTTAAAGGTTTGACGAGCTCCCACCCGCTGCCATAGCTCCAGAAGGCGAGAGGACAACTTTGATGGATAATTCCCGTTCGAAATTTCTAAGATCTTTTATGCATGTTACAATCGACATGAGGACAAGCAAAACAGGGCAGGACCCTTTTCTTCCGGAAAATGCTAGGTGTGTTCGAGGTCAAACTCGAATCCGAGACCTCTGACATACGAGATAGTTGTGCTAACTACCAAGCTAACATGCCTCACTGAATTATAATACAAGTCACAGAAGGCATAAATACGAATCCGTGCTTTGCCGTAAAAGGAAGGATGTGCAGGTTCTGATACCAATAGTGTAGCAATTCGATTCCGTCGCGTCGTTACCATGACCGATATCCATAAATTTTGCAGATACTGTTGCTGCAGTAGATAACATTACATCAGCCACATACCATTGGCAGTTTTCCTCTGTACTGGTTACCCAACTTTACTAACTTGTATAATTCTTGTAAATTTGTGCTATTTCATGCACTTTTATTTCTTACTATCTACAAATATTTTCCTTTAGTATTAATTTAAAACGCTTTTAATGCTTTCCGAGACTTTATGTCCAACTTGATTAACACTCATCTTCACCAAGTTAAGATATTAGATCTTTTAAAACTCGATCTCACAATATCTTACGAATTTTCGACAGCTTTAGCAAGTTTGGTGGTATAACCGCTTCACATCTGTCTTCCTCGGGCACTAAGTTTCAGTCCGTTCTCCGTCCAACTACGTCTTCATTTTGTGTTTTGAAAAACGGCACCTTCCGTAGCCTCTCGTATTTACCTCTCGCTCTCGTATTTAGCCTCTCGCTTTTAATGCTCTCAAATTGACCAATTTTAAACACCATTTAGATGTAAACAAGCTTTGCTTGGCTCTCCTACCAGACGGCTCATCTCATGCTACCTTGTAGTTTGAGCCGCCATGTTGCTTCCGCACTATCGCTATGGGCATCAATTCGGTAGGTTGATGTTTTGCTCTGTTGGTTTTTTT
>JAHWFP010100309.1:0-11389 GCA_023313725.1 Lithobius niger | reverse complement strand
TAGGACAATTCTCTTCAAATATAACTTAGCTAGCCTTTTCCCACCTTGGTGGCAGCGTTACCCGCTATTTAATTACTAGTTACGTCTTAGATTAGGACTTCAATGCTCCATTCCCTACATCGGGATAGTAGCAGTTGTGCTGTTTTCAACCAAAAAGTATGTAAAAGCCAAGTAGAGTGATTGATAGATCCAGTTACACCATGCGACCGGCGATGTTACAAGCACCTACTCCGTCGTAGCATCCGCCGTTACATCATCAGGCACTAATGGTTTAGAGCTTGCAAGTTGCAACTACATCGGTTTGGGAATCATGATTTAAATACGGTGCTTGGTAGTGTTGGGCGGTATACCGGTCCCCCCCCCCGTACCAAAAATGCAACGGTACCAAATACCGTGCATTGTTAAAATACCGGTATTGTTTTAATATGAAAAAAAGGCGCTAAAATTATAACAATAGTTCAGTCAGTTCATGTGTAGCAGGGCTCAAAGCAGTGTAATAATCAGTTAAAGATCAACAATGGTAAAATTGGAATTCTAAACAATGCACAAAAGTGGAGCCAAATTTGTGTAACTTTGATGCTACTACCAGCATAAGAACCAACAAAAAAATAAAATTGAGTTCAAAGTTCAGTAGCCTACTTGTGATTCTTTTTTTGTGTGTATTTTTTTGAGGTGGGGAGGGCCTACATAAACGAAATTGATGATTCCATTTCCAACCGTAATGAGTTTGATTAGGCTACTTAAAAAAATACTGTTGGTACCGGAGGTACCGAAGGAAGTACCGCCAAATTTTAAGAACCGTTAAATACCGAGTACCGCGGTACCTAGGCTGGTACCGGCACCGTCACAAAAATTTCGGGTACCGCCCAACACTAGTGCTTGGCAAGGCCAACTGCATGCGTCTCTGTAGGATTCTGCTACGGGAAGACTTTTCTGCTAGACTCTCGATGTGCTGGGAGAGAGGCCACGATGCATACATGGGCCACGCTGAGTGCCATATTCGAATCATGAATCATGATTCCCAAAACGATGTAGTTGCGAGCTCTAAAAATTGTTAGTGCCTGCTGAAGACACATGAAAATACTGTCTGTCAAAAATTCGCAAGACTCTTGTGAGGGTTCCTGTTGTCTGCTGAAATTGTGTGTTAATTTTTTCTGAACTGACATTTTATCATTATGTCTTGAGAAAATTCAAAGCACAAACGTGTACGGGTTCTTCCAAAGGTGTGTAATGCTAAGATTTTTTTTTAAGTAGTGGGGGGAATGGGGAAGACTTAAAAAAAACCGTTCCTTCAAAGGTGGAGTTAAACTTTTTTTAGGGTGAGTTAAAGGGAGGAGAACAAATAAATTTTGGAAGATCTCCATCACACACTTCGACCCTAGCTTACAGGCATGTAAATGTAGTGCTATGCTTCTGGTAATATGTCAGGCGGACTGAGGAGTTCTGTGATCTTCACTTGTTTTTGGCATGTGGTGGGCACCCGGGGTTGGTTAATTCTCAGCCTGAAGAAATAGTCATTGGCTAATGTGGGGCTGCGTATGGCTGGGTGGATACTGGACATGCCTGCATTTAAAAGGTGTATATACTAGCTACGGTGGCATTGGTTCTGGTTAGATCTGGAGCCTATCCATCACAAATTAAAGCAAGGGCGAAACTGGAGTTTTTAGCAGACTTGCCAGAGTTTCTATCAAAAGGTGATGAGGGACTAAGTTGCTGGTCGATAGATGCAGAGTAAAGTTCTTCATTAGTGGGGTTTACTTAAGCTTTCTCACGACTAACTAGTCTAGGAGGATATTTGAGGAAACTCACTTCTGTAAAACAAGATACATGTTTTCTTGTAGAATTATCAATTTTCTGCTGAATCGATACCTTTGGAACCGATGTGGATTTGCAGAGTTTTGCCCAGAAGTTATAAAATTGGTCATTAGCTACCTTTAACAATCTGCATTTTAAATAACTAAAAGAGTTAAATTTTGACAAATGCTTGAATTTTATAGAAAACCGATTCCTATTATGATGGTACCAAAAATTAAATACAGTACGTAGAAAATTTTGGAAATTATTAAGATTGTATTGGTGCAGCCCACTTTTTCTTGGAAATACAATTATCTGTTTAAGTTTGACTCTTTTTGTTCCATTTTTCAGAAGCTCTCAGAATATGAATTGGTGCGCTTAAAAAATATCCAAGAACGAGCAGCATTGCTGGCTTCTTTAGGCCTTCAGGAGGTATGTTGTACCAGTTGTCGCTAGACCAAGACGCTGTGTTTGCATTCTTATCTCGTTTAAATCCTAAACACTCAATTTGTTTTGGCAACAACTTTCTGTGCTCTTTACACGTGTTTTCCTGTTATTTTTTTTTGGTTTTGAGTTGTTGGAGTACAGGCGTTGTTTCTGCACTTGTAGAATAGTATCCACAGTAGAATCCATTGGTTCTTAATATTCTGTTTTTATTTTGTAGCTTAAAGACAAAATGTTCTTGAAGAAACCAAGGTTAGTAAGTAATTGCCGTTCAGCACGGCTCTAGTAAAAAAATATCTACTCACATGTCGATTGTGCAAGTTCTTTATTGCTGTTTATCAGGGAAAAATGAACATTGTGTTTGTTGTTTTTTAACTTGATGAAGAATGTAATTTAAGTCACTTTGCATGCGTAAACATAGGACCACTAGATATTCAACATGAATTTGAATGAAGATTTGTCATTAAGCCTGATGTCTTATTATGTCGACTATTCCCTACTATCAATTTTATACTCATAAGGTGGTATAAAGAAGAAGATGGTGTAAATGAGAGAAGGCAACACTGTGTGAAGTTGTTTTTGGAGTGTAAGAATAGAAGGGATTTCAGCTCGACCGACGTCAGCTTAACCAACAGGTTGTAAACTCTGGAATGCAAATGACTCCTGTCTGTTGACATCAGACAGCGAACCTTAACTCTGTGGTTTCTGGTCCTAATGTCATCAGTGACGACGAGCCAGTATTTCTCAACTGGGCTAATAGAGTAGTTTAATAATTTATATGCGAAGATAAGAACTCTGCGAGTACATTGATACGGCAAAGTGGGAAGTCAGGAGTCAGAGTTCATTGTATGAAAGGTTGTATAAGCCAAATGACTCACTTTGTAGCACAGCTCTGAAGCCTTTCAACCTTATCTATCATGTTCTAATCTGGTCCACTAAGCTTGGTTTGCATATCCAACGATATCCTTACAAGACTACAGTACAGTTTAAGGAAAATCTTTGGTTGAAGCTCGCCAAAGGCATTTCTAACTGCAGCTAGCACTGCATAGTTTTCACAACAACTGTTTGAACACGTGTAAGAAAAGGAAAATCATCATCAAGAATAATGCCCAGATCCTTCTTCGAGGACCTGTGGAATCTGAATGGAATCCGTTGGAATCTGATATCAGCTGATATTTTTTCAACTTAGAAATCCAACTTCGGATTTGATATTTTAGCACATAATGCACCATTGGTTAAGAAGTTATCTTATGCTAGTTTTAAACACTAGTCTAGCGGCCAATAAAACTAACAGATTCAGAACATATTGCTTTAATTTTTTTTAACCTGGTAAACTAAAACACGGATAGTTTGTTCAAATTTAATTGAAGTTTTCTTTTTTGCATGCTTACTTGTACTTAACAGAAACTGTTTAATTCCAGGGAAAAGAAAGTAGATGAAGGCTGCAATACACCTACGCTATGTCAAGATAGCCCTTCTCAAACCTCTGACCAATGTAGTCCTTCTCCAAATAGAACTGATTGTAAACCCTCACCTACCAGAGTTACCCGGATTCGTGAATCTCACAAGATGGTAAGAAGGGCTTAAATTTCCAAGCCGTAAAAGCCAGAATTTATTTGAAATTTTGAGACTTTTTAAAGAAAGTTACAGGTTTGGTCTGACTTCATTATAAGATTTTTTCTCCCGTGTCTTTTAGTATGTAGTTCAGAATGCTAAGATTTCAGTTACAACTGGCTGCGTTGAAGGAGCAAAATGCTTGGACGAGGAACAATTGAATCCTCTTAACACTCTTATGCGTAAAACAAATTGATAGTGTGCTATTAAAGTGTTGTATTTGTGTGCACATAGTTGACTCACATGCCCAGCGAACCTGTTGTCTTGTAAAATACCACAAACTTCAAATCTCTATTTAGCACCCAGAACATGCTATGTTTTGACCCGCAAAACTAAGATTCGAAATGGAGTGTTGTTCCCTGATGCTCCAATCTACCACTGAATTGGAATGTACTAGGATTGCTAGCACATTTGTTGAAAAAGCAAGGTGCATACTAATAATAGCCAAGTCTTTTAAAACAATAAGATGTACCATATTGGCTCCCATATAAGCCACACTTTTTTCTAAATACTATTGTCCAAAAAAGCAACCTGCGACTTGTATGCAGACATGACAATAATTTCATTAAATATTGACCGATTTTGACGTTCAAATACATCATTTTAACCGTTTTTTCGCAAGATTTCCAACGATGCAAGTCACTAGCTTCAACCATTCTGAATTTATTTCTAAAAAAAAAACATTTAACTTACAGTTAAAAAAAAACATGGCTTTCAAATGGATACGAAAACTTGCTGTTCAGTTTTAATTTTAACAGGACCAGTGTTTAGTTACAACATTAAGAGCCTGTCTGTTCACATCTTTACTGGTCATGACTTGTACAGAAAATGTTTAGCGTGCGTACACTTTATTTTATTGTTTTTGGGTAAGGTCTTTTTTTCTGGGTGCGGCTTTTCTGCGCGGGCAGCTTATATGCGAACCAATATGGTAGCCATTTCTTTGTGACGATGAGGATACACGTCACACAAAACTGATCTGTAAATATTGAACGCAGTGGTGAACTCCATTGATGCTAGGCATGCAGCAATTTCAAGCCTTGCTAGTGTTTTCATTTTAAATCCAGCCCAGCCATTGACACTGCGACAAGAAGAGTAGGCATAATTAAATGGCTACATGAATATCTTTACCTTCAAGTATGTCCTTAGTATGTACATGAATAGTTTATAGTGTCAGCTCCAGAATCCGTGCTGATCCCTAACCAGCAGTAAGTGGAGCAGAATTCTTAAAGACAGCCAGCAAACCGAAACCGAAGGTCCGAGATTCGTAAGAAAAAATGAAAACTTTAACTTGTTAAAATTAGTTTTTACTATCATAAGAATACTTACCTCCAGTATACATGCTAAATTTGCTGAATTTGGCTTTTCCCATGCTCAAACAATCAAATTTCTTAAATTTATTGAATTCAACGCCAGTTGCCCGCATTTCCCGCTAGGCGCGCTGCAAGCGTCACCGCTGCAGCCGCCTGCCTCCTGGGGAAATCCCCAATCGCTTTTGGAACCTTTCTTGTTCTGTCAGCGGGGAGGCGGGCGGGTTTTACTGGAGGTAAGTATTTTTATGATAGTAAAAACTATTTTTAACAAGTTAAAATTTTCATTTCTTACTATCTGCAAAATACTTACCTCCAGTATACATGCTGACTTTGTCGGAAAGGAGGTTGGCAACAAAACAAGAAAGGACAAGCCCTCTCGTCAAAGTAATTTAACATGCAGTTAAACACCTCGTTATTATCTTTGAATTCTCCTTTCCACTGTGGATACATCGTCTGAAAGGCCGCCTTAAACCCATGACGACCTTAGCTTTCCGTGTGTGATTGTTAATGGCCTTACTTGGTGTGCATCACACTTTCACCGACTGGCCCTCCTTTGAGCCAGCGACGATGTGTTGCATTACTATGTCTCTTCCACCCTCACCACTCATATCATGCAAGTAACGTTTCATGACGGTACTTTTACTCCTCCACGCCCCAGCTGCTACTACCTCGTCCAGCGGTGTACCACAGCCCTAGGCCCCGGAGGCTGACAAGGCACGTTGCTCGTGCGCCTGTACCTCTATTGGAGTGTCCGGATGTGCTGGACTCAGCTCGTACGCTCTCTTTATTACGAGACTTGTCCAGCTTCCTAGCTTGAACGGTGAGACTTGTTTGTGAAGCACTTCCCCATACGCTGTGTCAACGTCCACGAACACTGTGGCAAACATCCTGCTCCGTGTTGCACTCTCTGGACCGATTCCGCCTTCCTGTCCAAGTAGTATCGGATCGTTCGTATCGTACACTGCAGTTTCTCTCCACCGCTTCTTGTTACTTTTCCACTAAGTGCTTGGATCGCTATGGGCTTTGGTGTCGTGACAGGTCTGGAATTTTTTACTCTAAAATTCGTTGGGAACACAAACGACACTGCTGACCAGTCTCTAGGGAAGAGGGAGACCATCATCTCTAGCGAACGCCGCCTCACTTTGGCGCACCGCTGACGGCAATGCGATTAAAGCTAGTTTTTTGTTAACAAGGCTGTGCTCGCCGTACTCAGTGGGTCATACGGTGGTTTACTTAAGCTGGTCAGAACCAGCGGGAGGTCCCAGGTTGGAAATAACCTATTCGTCTTTGGTGGAGCATTCTCGCTCGCAACGCTGCAAATAGCTTTGAAATCATTGGATTTGCCACCACTGTCGACCTTCCTATGCAAGTCAGTACAGAATTAACCGCCGTCCTATTTCCTTTGACTGCTGTCCTTTGTACATTTCCCCCACTGATATTTGAGGGCGCTAAAGGAGACAGTCCGCCACCTCTCTGGAGAAAGTCTCGTGTCAGGTTGCTCCTCAAGTAACGACCCGTGAAGGCGTAAGAATCACTGCTGATGTGTGGATCGTCCGTCCTCTGTGTTAGGATCGAAAAGACTCCCCAGGGGTAGAGGATTAGTTCTGCTTTCTTCAGTTTCATTAAGTACGGAAACCATGAGGCTGCTGGCCAAATGGTGTGATGAGAAAAGACCCTGTTGAGGACCTGATCTAGTCGAATCCTTGTTGAAGCAGGAAAAAGGGAGGGAAGGCGTACGTGACCATTCCCGTCCCCAATAACTTCTGTCATCTTCATCGAAGTTGGGAAAACTGTCGACTCTTTCCTTCCCTTTTCTTTTCTTCCAAATGATGAAATCTTTCCTCTCGTTCCTTTACCAATTCCTTCAATTTGTAATTGCTTTCATTTCATTTACATCTTCCGTTTCTGCCATGTTCGAAGTGGAAACTGAAACTTTGCATAGATTCCGTATACTTTTCTCATCAGGCCCAAATTCTGCTGCGGAATAGCAGGATGATCCAAAAGAGTTGGCTGACGTCAGCATTGACGGTACTGCATCATGCGTCCAGTTAAATTCTGTCTTGGAGAAGCCGACGTTAATAGCTCTCCCAATGTTGGCGATGTTCTGCTGTTGTTGATTTGAAGCGATGTCGGTTTGGGGATGATCCATTTTCACTGCAATTGCCGTGACTAATATGTCAAATGTACGTGATCAACTTTCAAGGCCTTTAGTTGGCGAATGTCCACGCATATCTTCGCGTGATGTCACCTGGCTAGCACAACTGTGAAGGGCGACCTAATCGTTTAAGGCAAGTCTTCCGTATCGCGGAGACGAACTATTTTGTTTTTGCTCCCGTTCAGATGTAATGATGGAGAACCTACCATAAACTGATGACACCTCTCTCGACGTCCTAGGATGCCGGTGACGACATACATGCATTACAGGCCGCGACTTAATGATCGTGATGTCAATTCCTTTTTTTTTTTTTTTATTTGCTTACCTATTCCAACTCTACATTCTCAATGTCAATCCCAGGGGTGCAAAAAATTCTTACTGGACAAAATTTCCCACAGAATTTTCATACTGAATTTCTGAATTTCCGCAGCCTTTTAACATGTAGGCAAGTCGTTTTATAGTGAATTTCCACAGTTTTCAGAAATTTCCCGAGAACCTCGTTCTAGCGTTCTGGCATATTCTGCACACCTGGTCAATCCTATCAGTATCGTTCACAGGTACACTGCTATGTTTGTCTGAAACATTATACTTTTCATTCCTATGTGACACCATTCTGCCCCGAATTCAGAGATTTGGATTCGGAAGTCGTACGCTTCATTCCACTATGTGCAATCCAGACTCCTTCTTAGATTCACCCGAGGGAGAAGGCTGTCGCCTTTCTCACAGCGGAGTGTCAGCTGATGTCGGGACAAAGGAGGAACTTAGGCCGGTATCCGGTTACAAGGAGAGGAAGGCCAAACGAAAATCCGTTGTTCGAGCGCATCAAAGCGGTTATCGAGTCTTTCCGATGCCAACAGAATCAGTGTCGATCCACCTCGTACGACTTTGCATTAACCGCACATCACCACCTTTGCGAGCCTCCGAAACTCCGACGCCTGATCAGACTGGGTTCTTACAATTTCCCCAACAACGACACTGGATCGGTGTTATAACCTAGTTAAACCGGCGGTAGTGTCGAAGTGCCGCTGCAAAGCATCATGTCGACATAGCGTCAAGGCATTGCATTCTGTCCATTTCATTGTGACGCTGTGTGTGTCTCAGTGTCACTAGCCATGTGACTCGATGACGAGAGACAGTTTTCCTTGGTGAATGCTCACACTTTTGGGTTGTGTGGCATCACCCTTTTACTTATTTTCATTCAGACTTGCATTCTTGTCTCCCTTTCGTTCTCATGTCGCCGGCCGTGCGGTAAGACTAGGAGAGATGGGCCGGCCTTGTTGCTCATTCACACTTTTGGTGGTTGTGCAGCAAGGATTTTCCTCTGTCGACCTGTGGTTCGTCCTACACCCCTTCCTCGTCCATCGTGACTGCCATATCCTAGAACTAGTGTTGGGTAGGTTGACAGGGACCTACTCCTAATTATTGCCTTGACCCTTTCACCTCTACCCATTGTTGGTTGTTGGGTCGTCTTTGTCTTTCCCTCTGGCGCCAACCCCAAGGGCTGACCTCCAAAAGGCTCTGCGGCACCATGAATGGGCACGAGTCGGAGCTATCCCGCAGCACCTGCTGGGATATTTACTGCAGATTCCAGGATCGCATCCCTTTTCCGGAAGAATGTTCAGCACCAGTCGAGAGGATCCTTTGTCCTTCTGAACGACAAAGCTCGTTCCATGATGTGTAGACATTCACTGACTGTTTGATACTCCCAAATTTCCCGCATTTCTCTGCAAGCCGCTGTTGACGCCGAGAATGCAATTACACGTGTGAATTTTGCACGTATGCTGTAACGTAAATTTGCTTCATCTTGGTCAAACTGGCACATTGGGGTTCTGATGAAAGTAGGCGTCTATCGAATCCAGGTCTAGGCCCATCCTTTCTGGGGAGTACTCGCCTCCGGGAAAGTTCGGTACCTTTACTTGGGGTGGAGTCCCCCCCCCCCTTTTTTTTTGAATGCTCAAAGGGGCATCTCTCCTCACCAATTTCTGGCATCCCGCTTGAAAGTGTGTGTGACACCCACCAGAAAGTCAAGAGTTGCAGTTCCGTTTCTCGCAAAGGGACCAACCCTGAAACAGACTGCTTTAGCGACAACCCTCTAGAATGTCAGTCTAGTTGTTGTCTCCACCTGGTAGTAGATACTAAAACACTTTCTTCCATGTCTCACCTCCACTCGCCGTAATCAAACCACCCGTACGATGCAAGGTTTCTCAAAAGTTGCAATTGGCGATTTTAATTAACTCTTACCCTGGTCCCACAGCAGAACAGTTGTCGGATAGTCCTCTAGAAATCTGACCACAGCACCGCATCCATTCGCCTAGTGACAATGTTCCCATCGATATCCTACGAGTGCCTCTTCGAAAGCCAGTCTCCGTTTTTGCAAGTAGGGCAATGTGCCAGGTAGCCAACTGATGATTTTAATAGATAAAAGCAAGCTACACGAATTGAACCGGGGACCATTCGTTCACCAGATCTCAAAGCTGGTCTCTAAGCCAAGCTGACTGACCTGACTCGGTAAATGGAATGGAGAGGGTTGCATAGCTACATGAACACAAGAACACAAGACAGAACTAAGTTCCTCCTGTAAACTGTTCCTCGCACAAGCCACTAAATGCCGAACACACGCAGGACACTGGGCCCTAGTGTCGTGTTGCCAGGGAGTTTTTTTTTTTGAGGGGGGGGTGAAAATTTGGGCATAGTGGCCCCGTGCGACCGCATATAGCGGCCAACTCCCCAAAGGGGCTTATTTTCACCCCCCACTCAGCATATGGACCCAAGGAAGTGAAGACAGTCGAAGAAAAAAGGGGATGGGGGACCCTACCTACATCCCAACTTTACTAACCTCTTTACAGTGGCAGCTAGTCTGTACCTGGCATGAACTTGCCAACACTGGAATCTTGGCATATAGCGGCCTGGTTCGCCTGTATTTCGTGCAATGCCAACGCTAAAAAATTGGGCATAGTGGCCCCGTGCGACCGCATATAGCGGCCTGGTTCGCCGGTTCGCTTGCCTTTCGTGCATTGCCATCTTAGTCTTGCCATTCTTATAGTTCGACTAGATTGGACAATCTCTGTCCTTGGCCATCACCGTTTCTGGGTGACTTAAGGTTAGGACGAGATATTTTCGTGCATTGCCATCTTAGTCTTGCCATTCTTATAGTTCGACTAGATTGGACGATCTCTGTCCTTGGCCATCACCGTTTCTGGGTGACTTAAGGTTAGGACGAGATATTTCGCACTAGGCTTATTTATTGCTTTACCGTAGTAAACGAAGCTAGCTATAACTCGATTTAAGATCAACACAAACAATTTTATCGCCTTCACCTGCCTTTCGTGCATTGTCATCTTAGTCTTGCCATTCTTATAGTTCGACTAGATTTGACAATCTCTGTCCTTGGCCATGTCCGTTTCTGGGCGACTTAAGGTTAGGACGAGATATTTTCGCACTAGGCTTATTTATAGCTTTACCGTAGTAAACGAAGCTAACTATCATTCAAGTTAAGACCAGAACAGACTTAACTTTATCACCTTCACCTGCCTTCCGTGCATTTATAATTCAACTAGATTTAAATCTACATATTCGGTACAAATCTACAAATCTTATTCGTTCCGAAACTCTCCCACTACGATTGACGCGATACCTTTGTGGCTAACTGTTTTTCACAAATTCAAAACAAAAATTGAAGGAAGCTCAATTCGCTACAATAAACGAAGTTAATTAACGAAGCCAAATCAACGTTGGATGATTTAGGGTAAGCTTTATCATTGAAAAACAAAAATAAAGATAAACACAACGTCGGCAAATTAACAATAGGCCCATTGCCGGCCCGCCAAATGCATTGTCCAGTTCGCTGTCCAGTTCGCAACATGCATTGTCCGGTTCGCTGTCCAGTTCGCCACGTGCATTGTCCGGTTCGCTGCCCAAACGACAACAAATGTCACCTGGCCAAAAAGAACGTTAACACGAAGTAGAGCAGTACTCACCGAATCCTCGAACGCAATCCCATTTCATTTGTTGAAATAATTCCGAACGTTCGCATGCAACTTCATGGAAGTTACACTAAAAACAACTTCACTCA
>JAHWFP010100307.1:21896-63786 GCA_023313725.1 Lithobius niger | reverse complement strand
CCCCCCCCCCCCCCCCCCCCCCCCCCCCCCCCCCCCCCCCCCCCAGAAAGAACCGAGGGGGCGTAAAAGTCACATTTGAAAAAATATGTTTATTCGTTGTTTTCTTCAAAACCTTTCTTTTTCCATGGAGCCATTAAGCAATGTAAGAAAATATTCTCCAGTAACGGTAAATTGGTTGCTATAGTTATCAGTAATACCAAGTTCAAGAACCATAAAACCAGCTCATCACTTGCCAGTCTCAATGGTAAACCCAATTTTTTTGAGTTTGGGGTTTGAGGCGCACTACATAGCACGGACTGTATTGTGGATGCACTAATAAGCATGGCGTCTTTCGTCTTTAGTCTTCTGTACAGCCGAAACAGCTGAAAAGACTATTGCAACGACTTTGTCCGTTCGTCCTTTTTTGCAACAGTACAGCAACTTCAGAAATAACAAGAGTCGATCGAATTCAATTCTGCATGAGTGAGTCGTTATTAAGGAATCGTGCCCCACTGTTTTCACCATTGGATACAGCAACCAAAATTTAATTTAACACGGCAAATTAAAACTTAGTTGCTTCTTTTTAGCTAGTAGGCTTTCTCGACGTAACTCAACGAGATGACACTTGATTGTCACATTTAAACACTACAGGAAAACATGCAACTGTAAAAACAAAAAGATTTCGTTAACGACATACATTAGCTTATTTAAAATAGTCTCGACACCGTGTTACATGGATGAATAGGCCTACTCTTGAATCATATTGTCCTGGTTACCTACTACTTACGAAATTAAAACGGCAGGTAAAAATTAGGCCTAAAAGCTGATAATTACGCATAAAATCTAAAATGAGGCCTAAAAGCTAGCACATTTTTAACTGGGAATTCTGATGGTTACTAACTTTTGATTACATAATGGGGGAGGGGGGAATTAAGGCTTAATGGCGCATCGACAGCAAGGTCATTAGCGCCAACCTCAGTCACAATGCAGTGATCCGGGTTGCCACTGCGCCACACATTACAGAGGTGTTAAACAAGGGTGAGGGGGGGGGGGTCTGAAGCCAACTCCACTGAAAAAAAAAATTCTTACTGAAATACAAACGTATCAGCTAAGTATTTTAAAACTTACTATATAGAATATAGAATTATTCTTGTGCACACTACTGGCTGAAAGGGCGTAAAAATATGTAATTTGCCCCCCCAGAAAAAATATTTATTTACGCCACTGATAGCATCAGGAGCTTATAAATGCCTAAACAATTGTAGGATGTGGGAGTACGCAGGTTGTAACTCTCCTTTCGTATTCTACCGCTTTTCAATCTCGCTTCCTGGATCCAGGTCTTATCATTGAACATTGCCACTTGCCAGAATAATTTTCACCAAGGCAACACTAGCCACTAGCTTCACACTAGCTTCATTGCAACTTCTGTCATACTGCCACCTTCGAAATGCACTCGATGTAAAGCATGTGAAGCAAATCGCCCGCTTAAGCATTTACCTTGAAAACGTATAAAAGAGCTTAATGGTGAAGGGGTAGAATGAGTTTAATGGTGCGTTGACAGCTAGGTAATTAGCGCAACCTCAGGCACAGTGCAGTGGGTCGGGTTGCTACTGTGCCTCACATTAAAGACGTTAACGAAACCTCTTATCATAGAGCTTAAAAGGATCCCTAGGCTGAAATGCTGTGTAGCAATGATATAAATGTGGCACATTTTGTGCTATACTCTGTATTACTATCCTCTATACCTCTATTCTATACCTCTTAGAACTTGAGCCAAAAATTAAATAATACTGGAGACTATGTTTCTTGCACGAACAAGGGCGTCCACCAAAGCCTCCACAGCTTCAACCGGAACTACGACAACTGAACACCAAAAATCGTCAGTCTAGTAGCGCAGTTAGAATATATCGTCGTAATTTGAAATCTCATGGCATTTATAGCCATTTCGAACTAATATTTTGGGAAGCAGAAAATTTTAAATAAACGCCAAAGTGCCACGCTAAACCTAAATTTCTCAACATCAGAACTTATGGATTTTCGCAAGGATTTTTTTATATTTTTTTAATGGCTTGCTATCAAGCATCACTTGAGATTCCAACGATTAAAGCAGTAAATGAAAGGTTTGAAAAATCTCAAATTTTTCTTCGTGCAAGCGACGGAAGCCCCGTGGTCGCCACGCTGCTACATTGGTTACCGGGGTAGAACGGACCGTGATAAGTAGGATTAAGCTTAGCGGCCACCAAGTTAATATGTCCAAGACTATAGACGATTGAAACGTTCTAGTAGAGCTTCCCAGAGTACAACTAGTGTTTGAACGGTGAGGAAGAGCGTACAGAATACAACAAGAGTTTGAACTTTGAACGTAGAAGAAGAGTGTCCAGAAGTACAAGAGCTTGAAATTTCAAGGAGAGTGTCCAGGAGTACAAGAAGAGTTTGAACGTACAAGTAGAGCATCCAGGAGTACTACAAGGGATTGAGAATCCTGGAGTGCAACAAGAATTTAAATTCAAGAAGAGTATCCCGGAGTAGAAGAAGAATTTGAATATCCAGGAGTACAACAAGATAAGAAGATGAAAGACGTCGTAACTAAGTTTAATCCTGTAGCAGACGAAATCAGGTGATTTATTCGCGCCATGTGGTTGTTACCAATATACTAAAGTACCGATTGAGGTTTCCTCACATATTTTAAACCTATTTCCTGGATCTTAAGTCAGTTGAAGCAAATGCTTGTGTAGGCTAACTGGCTCAATTTTGAAGAATACTAGACGTTTTTGAAGGAGGAAGTCTAGAAAAGGTTGGACAAACCCAAGGATTCAACCCGGAAAATCTCCGATTACGTAGGGGGCAAAGATAGTTTACAATAGGCCTCTCTCACGCTACCCTGATCGCTGTAGATTAGGACTTGGATAGAGTCCTCTTTCCAGTTACCAATGAGATGAGTTTCTTCAGATCAGTTGCACGGTTGACCTCTGCAACGATGGCCACCAATTAAATTAAAATCGCTTATAATATAATTTGTAGTATTTTGTACTTTGTAGTAAAAGTGTTAACCAATATGGGCACTGCGCGTCACATGCTGGCACAGAGCCTTCATCTTGCTGAACATTTTTGTTCCTACTGAAAATCTTTATAATGTGTCTTAAATCAACGAAGAGTGAACAACAGCCATCTTGGATTTCTAAACTCCTTACAGGTGGTAAATTCCTTTTGAATATTAGACGAACGGTTATTTCTATTGACCAGCACGTGCGGCGTCTTAATTGCTCATAAACTTTAAAATACTGACAAGCTTGTTAACCCTGTTGTCAAATTCGCGTAGAGTGAAAGATTTCACAATAGCTTCTTGATCTAGCGTAAGTTATTCCTGGGTTTTAGCTCGTGTTTTTATGCGTGCTGGCAGTACAGGTGATACCACGCACAGTCTATTTTTGCAGTTACCAAAAAGTTTGTTGAGAACATTTTTTGCTTTCTAACACTTTCCATTGACCGTAAGTTGACTAAATATCTGTGCAGATCACTAGACTCCTCTGTAGAAGAACCTATCTTTACATCCTGTCCGTATCTGGTGGATGTGCTGCTGATGTTATCTGCAGCCTATTTATTATTCCAGTTGCTCTGAAGGAACAATTGATATTGATCGAACGTCAAGAACTTTTTTTAATTAAAGCTATGGGTAAGTTTTTTTTATTACAGCATGGAGAGTTTGGCCGTGTTCCTGATACGAGATTTCTGGAGCAAAGGCGGAGCGATTCAGTGTAATAATTCAAAGTATAATAGCAGTTTTGATGTGTTTATCAAGATGATGAGTACGATGTTGGTTGATGAATCTATAAAACAGGTTATTCTGAATCAAACAAGAACGAAGTCACGTAATGAGCAAACAACTTTATTCAAATAATATCAGATTTGTTATATTTATTAACAGAACATTAAAAGTTTAATTAGGAATCGCAGAAGTCGATGTAAAAGGCAAACACAAAATGCGTAATGCCTCAGACTATCTTTGAAATGTTAAAATGCGGCAGTAGTTCTAAGAGTCTTAACAAATCCTAACTCATGCGTAAAAACCATTGGAAATCGCTTTTGACTTGTGCTCGTAGTAAACTTTTGTCCATTTCTATACGACGAAACATCTTGAGCAGAATAATTCAAGAATCATCTGCCATCGAGGAAAGTAGCAGTAGAACACAAAAGTAAACCCTCCACTCTAGCAAAAAAAAAAACCTGTTTACACGACGAGGACAAAGAAAAGAAAATTTGGCATTTTCGAATTTGAACCAGGTACCTCTTAATTTACAGTTTATTAGGGGGATATCTTTTATAAAGTCTCAATTATGTCAGACCTCGTCTAGCTCTGTAAATCTCAAATTAGTACATAACATTATTTTCTTTATCTCAACTCTCGTTTATATCGTTAAGTCAGTTCTCGTTTTGGCCAATGTTTGTGTTATCACCTTTGCTTGAAATGTCGTTTATCTCGTTGATTTCTGAATTTATGATCTTATAATTATAAAGTGATCTTTAAGTAAAGTTGTCTTACTTTATAATTACTAATTACTTTATAGTTTGTTTATATCAAATGATCCTTAATCTCAATTCTCTATTATCTTGTTTTTCCTAAATCTCTTATATCCCGCTTATGCCAAATCTTGTTTATCTTATTTATCACAACTCTCCTTTATGTAGTTTTTCCAGCCTCGTAATGCTAATTTATCTCGTACATCGCTTATTTCATTTGTTTCACAATTTTTTTGTCGAATCTTGATTATATAATTTATCTAAGCTATCTCCATCTTCAGGAAATAATACCATATATTTGTTTTAAATAAAACTTAACTATATAGCGGAGTCGCTCGCTTCGCTCGCTCATTCCGCGTCGTCTCGCTGCGCTCGAGGAGAATTCTTTCTGCAACACTTATGATACAGACCTTCCACATAAAAAACGATCAAGCAAATTATGAGAGTGTAGTATGAGATATCGGTTATCTCGAGAGAAGGTCAGTATTATTTTTAAACGTCCAAGGAGTCGAGCAAAAAGTTAAGATCAAGCAATTTATCAGAAAAGCACTGTTTCTGATGACAAACGCTGATTTTCGTTCGCTTCGCTCACTCAATCAGCGCAAACACCGTTTTAAAACCAAATCTAGTGTTTTGATTTTTCCCTGCATCAAGTCAGTTAATACAAAACCAGTTTTAAGATGTATATGTGGTTCGTACGTTGTCCGTGCATTCTTTTCCAGACCATCTCTCTTCGCTCGAGGAGGTTTTCATGAACAAACTATGACGTCATGAACAATCATCAAGACGGTTTAAAACAACTTTGACGTTAGTTTTTCAGGGTTTTTCGCATATTTGAGGGTGATAAAATCAAGTTACAGCGATGAAAATAGGCCTATTAAAAGCGTAATTTAATTATCTTTCGTTTGGTTCTACTCCCATCTTTGTAGGTGCCTTGGTTCCAGAGGAGTAGAGGTACAAACACGCACGCACGCACGCACGCACGCACGCACATCATATGATTTTAATTATGTAGACTAGCGGAGTCGCTCGCTTCGCTCGCTCATTCCGCGTCGTCTCGCTGCGCTCGAGAAGAATTCTTGCTGCAACACTTATAATACAGACAGACCTAACACATAATAAACGATCAAGCAAAATAATAAGTGTAGTATAAGATATCGGTTATCTCGGGAGAAGGTCAATATTATTTTTTTACGTCCAAGGAGTCAAGCAAAAAGATCAAGCAATTTATCAGAAAAGCCCTGTTTTTGATGACAAACGCTGATTTCCGTTCGCTATGCTCACTCAATCAGCGCAAACATTTCCTCAGAAACTTGACTGAATCAATGTAACCACCAAGAAACACACATCATTTGTATATGGGTTTTCTTGTTTCACTTATTTTAAGAATATTGTTCTTTACGTCCTGCTCAGTACAGATTTTTCCATGGGCGTCTTATCACTTCACTTTCTGATGATCCCTCACTTGGAGAAACATCTGCAGAACGTCAGTTGTAATCTCCTACGAAGGTGAGAGATGAAAGATGATAGAGCAAAACCAGCCACATTCAAAAGGTTTACTTTACGTGGAAATCGCTCGCATTGCTCGTTCATACACGCACCGCCGTGCTTCAGAAACACGACTGTTTGACACCCTTTTAAAACCAAATCAATTGTTTTGATTTTTCCAGATCATCTCTCTTTGCTCGAGGAGGTTTTCATGAACAAACTATGACGTCATGAACAAACATGAAGAGGGTTTAAAAAAGCTTTGACGTTAGTTTTTCAGGGTTTTTCGCATATTTGAGGGGGATAATATCAAGTTATAGCGATGAAAATAGGCCTATTAAAAGCCAAATTTAATTATCTTTCATTTGGTCCTACTCCCATCTTTGTAGCTGCTTTGGTTCCAGAGGAGTAGAGGTACAAACACGCACATTGTATGATTTTAATGATGTAGACTCCCTTCGCTCGCACATTCCGCGTCGTCTCGCTGCGCTCGAGGAGATTTCTTGCTGCAACTCTTATGATGCAGACAGACCTTCCACATAAAAAATTATCAAGCAAATTATATCAGTGTAGTATGCGATATCGGTTATCTCGAGAGAAGGTCAATATTATTTTTTTACGTCCAAGGAGTCGAGCAAAAAGTTAAGATCAAGCAATTTATCAGAAAAGCGCTGTTTCTGATGACAAACGCCGATTTTCGTTCGCTTCGCTCACTCAATCAGCGCAAACACCGTTTTAGAACCAACTCAATTGTGTTGATTTTTCCACGCATCAAGTCAGTTAATACAAAACCAATTTTTAAGATGTATATGTGGTTTGTTGCGAAATACGTCGTCCGCGCATCCTTTTCCAGATCATCTCTCTTCGCTCGAGGAGGTTTTCACGAACAAACTATGACGTCATGAACAATCATCAAGAGGGTTTAAAACAAACCTTGACGTTACTTTTTCAGAGTTTTTCGCATATTTGAGGGTGATAATATCAAGTTATAGCGATGAAAATAGGCCTATTAAGAGCGCAATTTAATTATCTTTCGTTTGGTCCTACTCCCATCTTTGTAGGTGCTTTGGTTCCGGAGGAGTAGAGGTACAAACACGCACGCACGCACATCATATGATTTTAATTATGTAGATTGACTGGAATGCAGATGTAACCCTTTAAAGCCCTAGTGCTTGCAGAGGAACAGAGGCAAGAAAACGACATATAACCATTAGCGTCGCACTGATCACACTAATAACTTTTTTTTGTCGGGGGGGGGGGGGGGTTCGTTACCTACTTTAAATGTATTTCTGCCAAGCTGACGGCTTACATGACAAGATTTAGATTAGGGGTTTGAATAACATCTCTGTAATGTGTGGTGCAGTGGCAACCCGGACCACTGCACTGTGACTGAGGTTGGCGCTAATGACCAAGTTGTCGACGCGCCATTAAGCCTCAATCCCCCCCCCCACTCCGCGGCTTACATGTCTTTTTTTTCAAATCTATTTCTTTAGAGCATTAGGTTTTTTTTCAGGCCTTCGTCAGATTTTATGCCTTTATTCATTTATATGTATATTTTGTATATTTATATGATATTTTTAATTTAAGATATTTCATGTGAGATAAGTCAGTTTATTTTTTATAAATGAGATAAACGAGCTCTGAGACAATTGAAATAATAGAGATTGGGATATCTATTATTTAGCTTGATACGCAACTTAATATTTATTTTGATACTAATCTATATTACTAACAAAAACGTCAAGTGTGCCGTAAAAAGGGGAGTTATATGATTGAAGTTTAACTTTACTTGTTAAAATGTACACGGATAAAATTTGGATGATTTTTAATTGAAATAATCAAATGTACAATTGAGAAAATTGCATCTATGTAAGTGCTGTTGTGCTTTACGTTTGAAATATATGATAGGTAAAGCACAACAGCAATTAAACAGATGCAATTTTCTCAGTTGTACATTTGATTATTTCAATTAAAAATCATCCAAATTTTATCCGTGTACATTTTAACAAGTAACGTTAAACTTCAATCAAAAACCCCCTTTTTTACGGCACACTTTTTGTACGGCCCGACAGGCCGACATTTTTGTTAGTAATCCGTCTACCTTTTGTTCGGCTATGGCGTCATGCTACAAAGGTTTATGTATGCATTGTTTATGCATGCATTGTTGCTGGCCACTTTTAAACAATTCAACTCAGCTCTGAAAGCCTGCATTTACGAAATAAATACACCATTCTATTGTTTCAAGCTGCCAATTTCGAGGCCTTGTAATGCAATACATGTTTTTTTGGGCTATAAAAATTTTAAGTTGGCTCATTCGCTCAATCTAGTAAAACGGATAAAAGTTCCAAATAACTGTCCAAGGCATCTGAGGCTTATTGATATTTCATTAATACTCATTCGTCCAATTTCCCACCGAGAGCAAAAAGTCCCAACAACAACAACAGAAGTCCAATTTTGGAGGTCAAATAGTTCAACTGGTATCGTTAAAAATGTTAAATGCATGTGAAAGAGTTGTAAGGCAATCCTGTTTCGTTTACATGTTAATTTTTTGAGAAATTATAGGCTTTCAATGTTTGACGTTTGATATTATGTAACATGATGGTAAAGCTTAGATAACGGCCAAGGATGCTGAATGTAATGGTGACTACAGTTAAGTGATATTAATTGCTTTCTCTCGCGAATTCAAATACATTTTACTGTGAGAATATACCTTCATAAGTTTATAACGGCCATTAACCAATAGGAAGACAAAAAAAGGCAGCCACCAGCCAATCACGCCTCCTTAACACCGGTTAAACGACCACACGGTATTTTATCAGATTAAACCGTCAGCGTCATCCCTCCATCTTGAATAATTAATGTTCGACTCGTCTTGTATCGTGGCTTACTCTGAATGAATTAGGCTAAGTACAAAAGAACTGCATTTGGTAGGTCTAAACCAATTTCTATACGTATGCAACGTACCTGATGGTCAAGTGACACAATATTTCACGTCTCGGCGATGTGTGTTCAATCTTTGGTTACCATAGTAACTGAAGTCACCTTTCCGCCGATGCGCGTTACGGCATTCTGGTTAAGTGGTTAGGCCTATCGCCGATGCCCGCTACTACGAGGAGCGTGGCGATCGAGACAGCCCCAAACCGTAATAATAAACTGTGCTTGAATTAACCGAAAATGGTAGAAATAAATTAATAATAAATGTCGTAAAACTTAGTATTGTTACGGGTCATATTCTATTTTAAATCTATCAGCAGCACTTTGATTAAAAATAAAACAGGTTTTTACTTTTGTTGAAACATCCTGACAATCTGCTTTCACGGAGAGTTACTTTCGGTTTCGGTTGAGTTTGTGATAGATCGTTGGGGAAACAAAACTACATTATTTATGGAGACGACAGTAGAAAATAGGATTCCTACAGATACTAAACGAACCAGTAAGTGCATTTGGCAACAGTTTGTGCGCTTTCATCATTTCGTGCAAGCAGGCATTGTGAATTCAAGCGAAAAACCACTGCAGTACAACTAGGCCGTGTTATTCAAGTTAAAGTTTTATTTTAAAGTTGATGTTTAAGAGAGACGGTATATTCTCGTTTAAAATATAACTCCAGCGTAGTTTAAGTATCGATAAATTTTCTCAACCACTCGTTACATTCCCAAGCTGTTAAAAACACCTCGTGCAAGCGCTCGGTATTTTTTCAGCTTCGGAATGCAACTCGTGATTGAGAAAATTTATCGATAAAAAAACTACGCTCTCGTTATATTATTACTGATAAAACTTCATGGTGTTTAAAAAATGTCCAACACGCGAATCGACAAGTTGTCCCATTCATTTGGGATATATGATTTCTTTACAAGATTCCTACTGAGTAATAGGAATGCAAAGGAAAGCAAAAGAAAAAACGGCTCAAAAATAGAGTCTTAGAGAGTCCATAAACTAAATGAAAAACAAAATATATTCAAGTGATTATTGATATGAATTCCTATATCAGCAGTTGAGATTCTTGATGGATATAATGGAATGCTAATAATAAAATGGTTCCCCAACGTGCAAACCAACTTATTGACAGCAAAAGAACAAAAAAATCTAATGTAACGTGTGCGAAAAATGAATTTACGTCCACAAGTTTTTTGTTTTTCTTTAGTAAAATTTGGTAAAAACTAATACAAAAACCAGCATAGTCAAACCTCTATATCTTTGCAGTACTTTTTTTTCCAGTAAAGCGTAAAAAAAAACTGTTGATTTAAGTAATAGGCTATCTTATATATGCAATACGTTTTCGGAAGGTAGTAAATGCCAATCAAAAGTCAAATTTAGAACAGCAGTTTCGGTTAACACGTTGTCGTAAAATGAGTTAGGAGTCTAGTTTAAACAAAGTGTACAGTCAACCATTATCCCATTAGAATACAAAAACGAGCTCGTTTGATGTTTAAGGTAAGGTTTAACTAATTCGAAGTCAAAACAGCAAGGTAACACAAATAAACTTTTCTGTAAGGTTTCAAATACCGCAGTGTTCCTGTACAGTTTAGTCCACGTGAAACAAGTTCAGAAAGGTTTCACGTGGACTAAACAGTACAGGAACACTGCGGTATATGAAACCTTACAGAAAAGTTTATTTGTGTTACTTTGCTGTTTTGACTTCGAATCAGTTAAACCTTACCTTAAACATCAAACGAGCTCGTTTTTATTTTCTAATTCGTGATACTTTGACATACCAAGTTGGTTTTCTGTAATCGTTACAAATGCACTGAATTTCGCTCGCTTCGTTCGCTCATTCAGTGCAAGTCTTACTTTTGGAAGTTGGTTTGTCCGCAGCGTTCTATCAGCGGCTTTGTCTGTTGACGGCAAGCCAAATTTTCGTTTTAACACGGAAGAATGACGTGAAATCATGATATAAATCAATTCGTAATAAGGATAATGCGTCCTCTCACGTGTGGCCAAATTGTTGGCTCACCAGCATTGTTAGCATTTGCTTAATCTTCAGTCTACGTCATGCTTCTGGCGTTTGCAAATAGGCATTGTTGCATAAAAACAATGTTTAAAACAATGTAAAACAATCAAC
Organism: Lithobius niger; assembly: GCA_023313725.1. Classification (NCBI taxonomy): domain Eukaryota; kingdom Metazoa; phylum Arthropoda; class Chilopoda; order Lithobiomorpha; family Lithobiidae; genus Lithobius; species Lithobius niger. Next base: position 52,742 of record JAHWFP010100307.1, on the reverse strand, counting down.
GGATCGTTCTGGGCCTGGTAACTCCGGAACGGGACGACCAATGGAAATTTTCATTTCTATAAAGGGCACATCTCCGGAAGTAGCTCTTTCAAATGAGTCAAGAACCAGCTTTCTACGACAAATGGTTTAGTCTGTAGAGACCATTGTATAAACGTGTCCGAAGAAGTTCCTCCCCACCATCGTCTAAGACAAAAATGATACTCACGATTCCAGCTGAAGTCCAATCTGACAAATCGGAAATTGATAAAAGTTGGTATACGCGTTGGGCAAGTCCCACAAGGCTTACATACCAAATTTCAGTAGAAAATGTTGAACGACAGCGGTGAAATTAAGCTTCCAAATTTCGGCTTTAACATGGGAGACCGAGGTCAAGCCTTTACTAATACTCGATGCACTCAGTAACGAATCATATCACTGCTGCAATTATTAGTCATTAGGCTAATTTATACCCTCCGTTCACTTCATGCTCGTCAGTAAACACGGTAGCTATTACAGAAAATGAAACTTCATTAACGACAGAAATAAAAGTTAATGATGTTAAAAAAAGAAAAATGACATTATGCCTATTATTGTTCGTTTACAATTATTTTTAAATGTTGCAATGAGTATTAAACACGTATTTAATCTAATATGGACCATTCTGGGTCTCATTGTGTAAAAATATGTGTCAGTTTCTAACAGCGCTACGTGATTACTTGAAAGTACTTTGTCAGGATACGAATCGTACCCTTGTTGCTTCCATGGGTCACGTAAAGCCTGGTTCTTGCCGTATTCGCCGATCTGTCGCCTCAAACTCATTCGTTAGCTGGAGTTGACATCGGAACAGATTCAACGTTGGCCTTGTAAAACGCTCACAAGAACTTTGACCTTCCCAGTAGCACAAGGAAAAATGGTAAACCCACATAATATGACGTATACACAATTCGGCCTGCTGATATCTGAATTTTAACTAAATAATTCTGAAAATAATTCAGAAGTTCACTTAGCAGCATTTCAAAAGATTCCTTTCCAACGTGCTCACATCTAGGAATACCGGCAACCGGTGTTTATAGTGGTAATCTTTACACATCTTCGGATTGAAATAGCGAAACACTGAATGTTCGACTTGAATATTCGGTGAAGTATACTGTCGTTCACCTTCCTCAGAAAAAAAATAAAACAACTGGAGCTGTTGCTCATCTGACCACTGATCTCTGCTTCTCGGCTGCTACTATTGCCCCAATTCTGCTCTAACTTGAAGCTCCATTAAGTTTCAATCTCCCCCCCCCCCTCCGCCCCCTCTAACTTGAACGTCAGGTTAGAGCTAATGATCTGGTCAACTCGTCATAAGTCGCTCACACAAGGTTTGTAAGAGGTACTTTTGGCTGTGTGAGGCACTTGATTGCCAAGGGCTCGACGGCACATTGGTTCAGATCCATGTTTCGTATTTGAATTCAACAAAATTCTCGTGTTCTGCCACAAAGACCAAACGTAAAATTTGTGGCAGAACATAATTTTGTTGAATTGAAACACAAACACTATTTTTTTTTTAAGTAATGCTTCCACAGCGATGTGTCCTGACTATTATCAAAACCTAAAAATGAAACCGAAAGTAACCGTGCATGCTAATGACAACACAAATACACGGCGCTCATTAGTTGCTGGCAAGAGAATGGTTTTAAAAACTATGAAATACAAGGCAGTCGAGAGCAGGTTACGGTTAGACACAAATTACAACTAACTTCGTGACTGTTTGGTTTCATTTCGATACGTTAAAACTTCAAAATTTGCGGCTGTAAAAATATTCAGCGGCTGTTCGGCTGACTTAAACAAATGCGGCGCGGCGGCTAACGGCGGCGGCTGAGGGGTATAATCTGGTGACGACACTCCGGGTTACGATATTCAAATAAAACAAAGTAACTAAGGTGGATCTCTGTGCTACGATTTTCGCCTATGGTTTATTTTTTATTTTCTGACGTGGGGATAGAGATTTTGATTGAATCCTTCCATTGTGCTACAAAGGGTACACATAAATAAAATCCCGACAAAGATGAAAAATTGTTTGAAACGAACCGACGCATCGCGTTACAGTGTGCCAACAACTTTGACATAGTTCCCCTTGCCGGTAGCTGCAATCAGTAGCTGTGCTCAGCAATCTACGGCCCGTCAGACCCTGTTCATGGATCGGCACATTTCATACAATCTGTTTTGTGCGTAAAGGTTTCATCACGAAATACACGGAAAATATTCCTTGACTGTGTCTGCTTACTCGGTCTTTTAAACACGCTCTTGTTTAAAGCTTTTTAAGTTCCTACTGCAGTATCCGTTCTACATATCAAAAACCAAAACTGGTAAAAGGGGCCGCCGTGTTCCGAATGGTTCGACCCTTCAAAGGAGTGATATCAACACACCAAAACATTCGCCAAGTTAATCGCACCGCTTAATAGTTCGAAGGTTAAATGAAAACTAGAACATTGCTATTCGTCCTTTTCGATGCTGTATGACAAACCGTATGCATCAATGGTGTTTGGAAATCTGTTTTTCTTTCCTGGAATGTAATTTTTTTTCTAAAATAAACTTTGTGTAGAAGGGTAACGGAACCAAATGCGTTGTTAATGCATCCAACGTTCAGTCGATAATTATGATAACTCTACTTTAAAAAAATCGCAGAAATAACGTCCTTCTCAACTGCTTAGATTATATCGGTACGAAGAGGGCAAGTGTTTCTAAGAAATGCCCAGGATACTTTACATGCGCAACCGACACGATGACCTTCGCGTCAGTTTTGGTACCACTCTTTTCACGAATTAGCAGGCGTGGGCTGACACCAAGATTGAACCCGAAACATCCATCATATAAGAGTCGTGCTAAATGACTTTTATATGCTACCCTTACCCTGAATTAGCGACCTTAGAGAGCTCAGAACTCACCAGCTGTGTTTCAACATTTTTAATATCTTCCAATTAATGCAACGCTTTTAAGCCAAGAATGGTTAGAATGCGGAACTAACTGATTTGTTCATTTTCACGTGGTGAAATCTTTTTAAGATGGGAGAAAAGGTTCAGGACTGCTCTAAAGTTGGCTGCAGCTGGGATGCGTTTAACTGTAGAAGCTTATCAACCCAGTGGTCAGCCATTTGTGAAACAGGGCCTTTTATACCCTGCGATGTTTCCCATAGTTGAACGTAGGTAGGGCCACTAAGTTCCATGAGCCTCCACTCTAGATGCGTCCTCTTGTGGTGAAGTTGTTACCAAATGTCTGACCTCTATACAGTAAGGATCTTAATAGATTTAATATTTTATAACATTCACACAGTCAATAATTAACTGAATACTAAATGGCTTTGCCATTTAGAAAAAAAACATTAAAGCTTGTATTCCCATGGAACTCACAGGTGTGAAAATACACAAATAAGTTGTATGCGTTTTGGGACTGTGGCTGTTCGGACATCTCCACTGGTCAACGTCTATGCTGAAGCCTCAGAACTTGACAGAAGATAGGCTTTCAGTATGCTGTGCGACTGCGTGCTGTGCAGTCCAGTCCTGCTTAGCCTTGGTTTTTGGACGAGATTTGCGGGTTGGCAGACACTGGGTGACCAAGGGTAATTTCCTTGATAGACTCCAGCAGTCCTTTAGGGAAATGACCTTTGAAATGCCCCACCGCTTGAAGCTTGGGGAAGTGCTTGTGGTCCCTTGGTGTGTCCCAAGTGGCATTTTCACATTCTGACTGGCAGCCCTCCCAAAAAATTCCTCCCCATCGATAATGTACTTGGAGGAGTTTCAGTGGCTGTGTTAATAGTGCACTGCAAAAAATAGGCATCTTAAACTAAGACGTGATATTTCCATCCGTTTTTGAGTCGTTTTCGGCGTCTTACTGTAAGACGCTATTGCCGTATTAAAGTAAGATGCTTTGGCATTTTAAAATTTTGCATCCGTTTTTAATATGTTTTCGCCATCTTAGCAGTTTGGCATCTTAAAAGCAGATGATTTGGTAGGCATATTACATATCTGGCATCTTACAATACTGACGTCTATTGTATGAAATGCCGTCTTTTAAACTCAACCATCTTATTTTCATTTGTTTATAATATTACCTGTTCAAATCTTACAGACTCGTCACCCTAGATGCAAAACAGCTTTTTGAAGAGGGCCTTTCAATCATAAGACATCTTAGTCCTTATAACTTGATTATAGACCAATGTAGGTCAACATCGTGTTAATGATGAAATAAATGTAAATGCAAAACCATATTAGTTAGCCACCCCAGCCTAACTCAGCATCTACAATCGTTATAGAAGTCAATAGAGTTTGTTACTTTCGTTAATTGTGTAGCTGTCTTAGCATTCATTTAGGTTATTCATAGGATGAAGAAAGAATAAGACCATTTGATTTTTTTTAGAACACGACTAGTTAGGAGTAGCACAATAATTGTTTTCACTCGAAGTAGAATAAATCAGCAGTGAAGTTTCGGAGCGTTTTACTGTAGTGCTAAAACACTTACTTATTTTCCAACTCAGTAAACTGCCCCCTTAAAATGTAAGCAACTTCAGTACGTTTCCGATTTAATACATTGTGCCGTCTTAAAACGATAGCTTCTTTGCTTGTTTCACAGCTTAAAAATATTACTATTCTAAAATGTTAGCAACTTAGCCCGTTTTGTAGCTTGTAATAAGTTAACATCTTAAAATATGGTCGTCTTTACCTGATATCCCACGTAAAATAAATTGCCATCTTAAAATTTTGCAACTTACTCTCTTTTCCGACTTAAAAAACAAAACCATCTTAATGCGTGGACATCTGACTGCCATATTACACTGCATGAATTTTGGCAACTGAAAATATGGCGTCTTAAACAGCTAAACATCTTAAATATTTATTTTGCGTGCTTTCCATATGATAAATCTTGCATTGAATGGCATCTTAAAAGAAACAAGTCTGAAATTAGGACGCATCTTAAACTGGTGGTATCATAAATCGTCAAATCACACATCAATTTCATCTTAAATTAAGATGGTTTTACGATTTTCAGGAGGCTCATCAACCAAACCAAATGAATTTCAGATACATTTTACGAATTGTAAGATGCTTAGTTTTTACAGTGTACGACTGTACGTCGGATATCGGCTACTTTTCGCTGATAGCTCAATGTCACAAGTTGGCGTGCCTTGTGTTTGTGTGCAGAAGGGAGTGACTGCTTCCCTTCGCCTTCCATCAGGCTATTCTTTGTTGTCGGCAGCGCTCATGATACTTGGTTTGGCTGTTGAACGGATCCTCGACCTTTGGGGCATGCGTTTTATCATCTTTAGTGATCCATTAGTGCCCTGGACTCCTTGACGTCATACAACCTTCGGAACCCCTTGACACAGCGAATCAGAGCTCTGCTTGCCCGGCCAATGGAAGAACTATTTTGTACTGGATCCCGTGCCATATTTGGATAGCTGGGAATGAGGCACGTTCATACGGTAGAGAAAGGGGACCGTAAGTGGCCGCCGACACCAATGACATTCAGGAGAGGCAACCCCCTTCAAAAGGAAAGAGTGAGTAAGTCGGGTGTGACCAATTGCGCAAACGGGCCAACACCACCTCTTCACGGCAACTGCGGCAACACGCCGAGTGCCATACCTCGACAGCGCCTCTAATAGCCTGCAATTTATTGCCATCCTGTCTGTCCCATAAATTTTGCCAGAAAGCGTGCAACCTCAGATGCAGAGTTGGAAAGTCGTCTGAGGGAACAAGGCTGAGATCCCTTTCAAGAGGGTCCCTTTTGCTGCAGAATCGGCGTGCTCATTCCCAGCTATACCTTACCCGGGATCCAGCAGAAAACCACGGTCTTCTGATGGCCAGGCAAGTGGGAAAGCAGAGCTTTGACGCGTTGTGTCAAGCGGTTCCGAGAGTTGTATGTTGCCAAGGACTCCACTCCAGGGCACTCAAGGAGTCACTAAAGATGATGAAATGCGTGCCCTGGAGGTCAAGGATCCATTCCACCGCCAGACTGAGATCCAGAAGCTATGCAGAAAACACAGAATAGCCTGATGGAAGGCGATATGAAACAGTTACTCCCTTACAGCTGCTGGTATCGGCCGTACTGACAACACAGCTGCTGGAACTCCTGCAAGCCTCGCTGGCAGAGTGAAACCTTTCGGGAGGGACGCCAGAGCAAAGATGAAAATGTGACTTGAGACAAGCCAAAGGGCCACTGGAATCTCCCCAAGCCTCAAAACGCAGGGCATTTCAAAGGCTATTTCCTGACAGGACTGCTGGAGCCTATCGCGGAAATTACCCTTACCCACCCCGCGTCTACCGACTCTCAAGTCTGGTCCAAAAACTATGAACCAAGCAGGACTGGATCTCACAGCACATAAACGCACAGCATACTGAATGGCTAGCTGTTGCCGACGAACGGCCAAAGGTGGCTCCGAGACTTCAGCATAGAGGCATAGACCAATGGAGATGTCCGAAACACCCCAGTCACCAGACGCAGACCACTGTGATGCACAGTGGCCAACGTCTGGAGAGTCGCGTCACTAGCCGAACCATAAACCATACATGCATAATCAAGTTTGCTGCGAACAAGGGCATGGTAGAGGCGCAACATAGCAGTGCAATCGGCACCCCATGAAGCGCCCGACAGAACCAGTAAGATGTTAAGTGCCCGCAAAGACTTGTCTCTAAGTGTGGAAGCCAAAACAACCTGGTGTCGAACACTAGACCCAAGAAACATGCCTGTGGGACACTAGGAATTTGTGCCTGTCCCAAGTACAGGCAAGGATCTGGGTGCAGTGTTCGTTAGCGGCAAAAGTAGACACACAGTTTTGTCCGGAGAAAACCGGAAACCATTAGTGGCGGCCGAGCCCTAGACTTTAATTGCCCGCTGTAGCTGCCGCTCGCAGGTCTGCATATGAGTCGCAAGAAACTGCAGGTCGAAGTCATCAACAAATAATGCTGAGCATTGGGTTGATCCTAATACTAAACAGGATGACACTTACGGTGGGGATTTCCAGTTGAGGCCTACAGTTAATCTTGGGCGTAAGTTTGGTATCACGAATATCCGGCGATTTACAATGCAAACTAAGTTGAGGGGTAAGGAATGCAGAGCCCCTAAGCTGCAGTCTAACTTAATACGGAGCAGTTAGTCCCAAGCTGAAAAAATCGGTGATTTCCAATCAGCTTTAGCGATAATCCTCGGGTTAATGAGCATGTTAGGCCAGGGACTAAGGATAAAATTTAGACCCAAGCACACCATGGTCTAAGTTGAAGTTTAAGCACCTCTTTCGAACGCGATGCTTCACTGCACGACGTGAATGTTGGTATGAAGTGTGATTTCAGGGGTACATTTCCCCACCAGATCAACTCAAGTGTCACTCTGGTTAAAGGTTGTCGTCAGGTTAGTAGGAGATCATAATTTAACCTTTCTCCAATAGGGACACGTAATTTTTAGTTCGTAAATCTGAATTGGTTTAGGTTTTCTAACGGTGGGGATTTCCAGTTGAGGTCTAAACACGACCGGGCGTAATGTAAGCCCCGGCCTAGCTAGACCTCGACCTTAGGACTAAGCTAGGACTAAAAAAAAATATTTTCTTCCCAAATTTATCACATAATCAGTTTAAAATTACATAAACAGGCCCGTAGCTAGCCATTGACGATTGGGGGTTGGGTTAAGGATATATTTTGGACGTCTAGGCTGTATAATACAGAATGCCAATGAATTGCTGTGTGCAAGCATGGCAGTAGGGGAGAAATATTTGTCAAAAGGACTGTCAAGAGCTGAAAAATAGTGAAATAATTGGTCAGTTTTATCCAAAACGACCTACAGGGTATTACTGCAAAAAACTTGCACATTTTAAAGCAACAACATGTTCCAGTTTTTCAAAAATGAAAAAATATGGGAAAAAATGGCGAAACCTTTCACTCACGTTTTGTTCAAAACAATTTGAGGTATTATTGGAGAAAAGCTTTTAAATATAATATGAAATCGACATGCTCCATTTTAATTTTATTTTCTCCCTTGATTCAGGGATGTTAGGTGAGTGTTTCACTCATTTAGTGCCCTTTGGGTCGCTTTTGTCCTTTAATTTGAGATCTTATGGACTCTTATTGTCAAAATGTACCTTCGAATTTTTTTGGAATTTTAACAAGTTTGTTGTATAAAAAATGGAATTGTTTCTGCATTAATACAAAAGGATCTTCAAATCGTAGTAGTGATAGGTTAACAGAAAAAGGATTGCAGCAAATGAAACAGCCAACTCAATTTTTATCTCAGTTTTTAATTTTGCCAGCTATACCCGATTTTCCTGAAGTACGGATTTAGTTCACGTTCTGTTTTAAGAACAATGGTAGAATGGGCTAGCGGACGAACTAGTAAATGAAATTTGTGACATTTCAATACTTCAGACAGCGAAAACTTGGCAGAAATCGTTTACTAAGTTTTGTTTTATGCAGTTTTGTTAACGTTTCTGCCTTACTTAAGAAAGTTTTTAAATTCTGGCAGTGATGTTGTGTTGGAATATTAATATATCAGTAACTCCCCCCCCCCCCTCCTCCGAAATACCAGTTAGGAGTTACTCCTTACAGAACCGCCTTCTGGGCACTGTCTAACAGAGAAAGGCTACATGTAGTAAAATAGCCAACTCAATTTTTAGTTTTGTCAACTGTGTATGATTTTCGCGAAGTTGATTCTTATCAAGACTTTTAACTTGGCGGAGATACAGTTTGTTTAAAGCATATTTTATTTTTAGTTTCTACATTATCTATGATATTTTTAAGCCACGGTGGTGATGGGCTACCAGGCAAACAAAACGGCTCTTTTCCCGCTACGCACATTCTAGCTCCGTGTTCGCATACTAGTCTGGTAGCAGGGCCAAAAACCTGGAAGTAAGGTCCGCCCAATGTTTTATGGTGTATTGTGTTTCTTCAAAACATACTTAATGAAATTCTGCAGGATTCCACTTTGTCACCCTTAAGCAAATTTAAATATTTAAGATGGCAGCCAAGATGGCTGAAAAATCATATATCGGCCATATCTTTGCATATAGAACAGACAGGATAATCATTTTGGTGTCTAATACTGTGTTTTCAGGGTCAGGAAATACTAATAACGGATTGACTTGTTGATAAAATGTAGAGGCTGGTATCACAGTCACGTTCGATTTTTTGCTCATTTTCAACTTTCAACTGCTATTCTGACGTTTCTAATTTAGGTGACGACTCCAATTCGATTAGACGGAAGACATTCCCATGGACGTTTTTATGGGGGTGCGGCCACAATGTTTGGCCAGTTGGCAAATCAGTCAGCAAAATTACATAATTTTTGGCCAGTCGGCAAATCAATCAGAAAAATTGCGTAATTGTTTGGCTAGATGGAAAATCATGTCGCTAAATTTCTGGTTTTACAACCCTCCAACTTTAATCTTCCTGACGTCTCTGGACATTCCGACCTTTCAAGTGAACCTAATTGGAGTTACCTTTCGAGTGAACCTAATTGGAGTCACCTTTCGAGTGAACCTAATACAAACGTTAGAATAGCAGTTGAAAGTTGAAAAATCGAACAGTGACTGTGATACCAGCCCCTAGTAAAAAGAGCGTAGCTTGGTCTCTAACAATGACAAACCCATTTATTTACCCATGATGCAAAAAAGACAGTCCCACCTTTCGAATGAATATAATTGGGGTCTTCCACCTAAATTAGAAACGGCAGAATAGCAGTTGAAAGTTGAAAATGAGCGAAAAATCGAACGGATACCAGCCCCTAAAAAAACAGAAGTGTTACGAAAGCTAATAGAAAAAAAAATCATCTGAAACGTTACTTTCAAACTGACCGAAGGATGATAATGATTAACCAGTATTCATGGAAACGGGACTTGGCAGTGAAGTTTTAGCCGAGCTTGACAACTCGACAACTTGAATTTGCCAACTGTACTGTACGTCTTCTTGGATGGTTGGGGAAGGGGGGAGGTTCCCCCCCATCCCCGGGTTGTATGGCCCCGGTACGAATTAGTTATGTTAATATGTTAATACTTCGAAACCCTAAACCAATTTACATTTACGAACTGAAAATTATATATCCCTATTGGAGTAAGGGAAAATTATCATCTCCTACTGACCTGATGACAACCTTTATCCAGAGGGACACTTGAGTTGATCTGGTGGGGAAATGTACCCCTGAAATCACACTTCATACCAACACTCACGACGTGCAGTGAAGCATCGCTTTCGAAAGACGTGCTTAAACCTTAACTATACCATGGTGTGCCTGGGTCTAAATTTTATCCTTAGTCCCAGGCCTAACATGCTCATTAACCCGAGGATTATCGCTAAACCTGATTGGAAATCACCGATTTTTTCAGCTTGGGACTAACTGCTCCGTATTAAGTTAGGCTGCAGCTTAGGGGCTCTACCTACATTCCTTAGCCCTCAACTTAGTTCGCATTGGAAATCGCCTGATATTCGTGATACCAAACTTACGCCCAAGATTAACTGTAGACCTCAACTGGAAATCCCCACCGTAAGTGACCACGTGCATTGACATATTTTAACAGATTAACATAACTAATTTGTACCGGAGCCATAGCAACCACGGGGATTGGGGAGGGAACCTCGCCCCTCCCCCCATCCGTCCAAGAAAACGTACAATACAGATGGCAAATTCGAGTTGTCGAATTCCAAGGTCGGATTAAATTTCACTGCCAAGTCCCATTTCCATGAACACTGGTTAATCATTATTATCCTTCCGTCAGTTTGAAAGTAATGTTTCATATGTTTTTTTCTTATTAGCTTTCGTAACACTTCTGTTTAGCGTGCGAGTAACTGAAACGCTGCCCTTAACCGTTTCTAATCGCTTCCCTACAGCTCTCGTCCATCCACGCGACTGTTAAGAAGTATAGTAGTCTGTTTACCAAATGGCATTTATAACCTAACCTGGAAGTAAGGTCCGCCCAATGTTTCAAGGTGTTTTGTGTTTCTTCAAGACATACTTAATGAAATTCTGCATGGTGCCACTTTGTTACCCTTGGGCAAATTTAAATATCAAGATGGCGGCCAAGATGGCTGAAAAATCATATATCGGCCATATCTTTGCTTATAGAACAGACAGGATAATCATTTTGGCGTCTAATACTATGTTTTCAGGGTCAGGGAATACTAATAACGGATTATCTTGTTGAAAAAATATACACCCTTTTTTTAGGGGCTGGTATCACAGTCACCGTTCAATTTTTCGCTCATTTTCAACTTTCAACTGCTATTCTGGCGTTTCTAATTAAGTTGAAAAAACCCAATTATATCCATTCGAAAGGTGGGAATATCTTCTTTGCATCAATGGTAAATAAATGGGTTTGGCATTGTTAGAAACCAGGCTGCGCCCTTTTTACTAAGGGCTGGTATCACAGTCACCGTTCGACTTTTCGCTCTTTGTCAAATTTTAACAGCTATTCTGGCGTTTCTAATTTAGGTGGAAGACCTCAATTAGGTTCATTCGAAATGTAGGAATGTCTTCTTTGCATCAAGGGTAAATAAATGGGTTTATCATTGTTAGGTACCGAGCTGCTCCCTTTTTACTAGGGGTTGGTATGACAGTCACTGTTCGATTTTACAACTTTCAAACACTATTCTGACATTTGTAGTTTAGGTGGATGACTCCAACTAGGTGCACTCAAAACGTCGGAATGTCTTCCTTCGAATGAGTCGAATTGGAGTCGTCCACCTAAATTAGAAACGTCAGAATAGTTAAAAGTTGAAAATGGGCGAAAAATCAAACGGTGACTGTGATACCAGCTCCTAACACAAAAGGCGTATATTTTATCAACAAGTTAATCCGTTATTAGTATTCCCTGACCCTGAAAACATAGTATTAGACTCCCGTGATTCCAGCACCCAGACCAACCTCTCACTGACCATCCGTTCCAAAGTTTGCATACACAGCTAGTCAGAGCGATTGGGCGATAACTGAAAGGTGAGTAGGGTCTTTGCCTGGTTTTTCAGTCGGGATGACCACTGCAGTTCTCCAAGCAGCCGGAATAGAGCCTCCTGCCCACACACGGTTTTACATCTCCAGCAAGAACTGCTGGAATGCAAGATGCAGATATTTCAACAGCTAATAGTGAACATCATTGCGCCCTGGGGTGGAATCATGCGACCTGGACAAAGATGAAACAAATTCCTGCCTGGTAAATGGTAAATTGTACTCCTCTAGCCCATTGAAACGAAAATCTAGAGAGTGATCCTCTCCCCTACGCTTAATCCCGAGGAAACCAGGATCATAATGGTTATCACTCGAGACCAGCGCAAATGCAGACGCAAGACAATCAGCGATATCGGGCACAGGGGAGATCATGGCATTCGCCACCCTTAGCTGTGATACCGGGGAAGGCACGCGTATCTGGTGCACCTTCCTCCACACCTGCTGAGAAGGTCTGGAGCGTGTGATCGACGAAACATAAGTCTACCATGAAGCACGGTTAGCCTCACGGATGACATACCGGGCATGGCAGCCTTTAAAGGCTACAAAGTTTTCAGTAGTTGGGCTCACAGTAAATGTACGCAATGAAGGCTTGCGGACCCGAAGGTTCTGTGCACAAGCTGGTGTCCACCACGAAACAGGCATCCACCACGAAACAGGCATGAGCGCAGCAAAGACCAGAAAAGTGAAATGAGTTGAAAGGTCATCCACATCAGAAAAGTCCTCAACCGCGTGCTGAAATAAAGCAGCCTCAGCAAAGGCTCACCACTCAGCTAAGTTAAGTGCTCACCGTGCTGTCCTGGAAGCCACAGAACCCCCTTGTGTTGTGGACAACACAATAGGCAGGTGATTGCTCCCATGCAGATCGGCAGTGACAGCCCAAGTGAAGTGAACAGGGATGGCGAGCGAGCAAAAGGCCAAGTCTACTGCTGGCCAATTGCCTGTAGCCAGGTTACAGTGTGTCGTGGCTCCATCGTTCAGGATGCAGACGGACTCCCTCTGCATCCACTCCTCAAGGATCCTCCCCTTGTTGTCAGTGTTAGGTTCTCGCCACTGAACTTGGTGGCTGTTAAAGTCGCCCAGCAAGAGGAAAGGGCAGGAAGCAGGTGAACCAGGTCACCAACCCCAAAGACCTCATCCGGTTGCAAATAAAGTGAACAGACCGTAACATCCATTCGGGAACAAACTCTTATGGCTACCGTTTTAAATCTAGTGTGCAGACGCACACTGGCACGTGGCTGAGCGTGGTGAAGCAGCACTGCAACCCCCAACATGTACAGGGTTCACATCCAGATGGTAGACAGAGTAACCCCGAATAACCGGATTATCCGACGCCTTGAAGCAAGTCTCCTGTAGGCTGCAGCACAGACGTTGCCAATGCGACAAAAGCAGCCGCACCTCTTCTGCATGGGACCGATAACCTTGGCAGTTCCACTGAACGATGGTATGTACAGGCATCGGGGCGGGCTTAAGAACGAATTCTTTCCCTCACCTACTCCTCCGGGCCATCGAAAACATCTGACTCCTCACCTGAATCAAAAGGTGAAGTGAGCTCCAGAACGAAGTTGTCCTCGGAAGATGGAAAGAGCTCAGGAGAATTAGAACAAGAAACCTCTCCCTGCTCCATGGGCAAAGGAGTATCAAGTTGTGGAGGGGATGCAATGGACCCCTCGGCAAGCTGGTTGTTCACCTTTCACCTTCTCTCCTGGTGGCAACTTCCTCACGAGTGGTGTTGACAATGTACCTGCAGGAGCCTCCTTCTTTGACGTTTTCTGTGGTTCACTCCGGGCGGGCAGAGGCTGACCTGAAGCTTTAACCTGGCTAGGAACAGTTGCAGCAGCAGGAACAGTAGCAGGAGCAGAAGCATACGCAGGCTGGGCAGACATCGACGGCAAGGCAGCAACCGGGTCCAAAGGGCCCAAAAGACCCTGCAAAGATGGATGTTGCTGGGTCAACAAAGTAATAAGTTTGCCTACCGTCCTCGTCAATACCTGAGCTCAGCGCGTAAATCTTCCAAATCAGCAGACTCACTAACTGGGCTAGGCATTGGCATACTGCACACCTGCGAAAACGAACGCATCATTGCCGGTGCCGATAGTTTGGCTTTCTTTCGCGCCTCCTAGTAGGAAAGCCCGTTCTTCACCATTAGTTGCTGCTCTCGATATTCTATACATAAACACGGCAGTCCCGTGAAGAGGCCTGGTGCTGACCACTGCAGTTCATGGGCTGCCTGAGCACTGCTATCACAGGTAGGCTTACAATTACACGATCCGCTGGTATGGCCGAAGCATTGACGGCGGAAAAACTACATCGAATTACGTACATAACACCTGACCATCAACCACAGGTAACTGGCAGTAATGTGCTGCGGTGCAACCGATGTATCAAATGTCAGGAAAACGGTGTCAATTGGCTGGGTACCATTCCCGCCTTTCCGTGTAAAATGCCTCACAAGCGTAACACCTTGTGACTCGAGTTCATCCAGGATGACATCTTCACTGAGACCTCTCAAATCAACGAACGTCACGACCCCTTTGCTACTGTTCAACGTACGATGCGGCTCGACACGCACTGGGCATTACCCCAGTGCACTCGCTTTCAAAAGCCTCTTCGCCTGAGCATCGTCAGCTACCTTCACAAGGTATCCCCCATTACGGAGCCGAGAGACACTCTTCGGGAAAGAACCACAGACCCCTTTACAGCGAATGGACTGAGTTGCGTAACATCTCGTCGTTCGCCCGTCACCACCGGGAACTTAGGGACTTGGTCCCGACTTTTACTAATGTCTGGTAACTGGGCACCAGGCCAAACTATCTCGGGTTCTCTTCTCTGGCACTTGCTAGTGCGGCGAGGAGGGGAAGAAATTGTTGTTTTTTGTGGGGGGGGGGGGGAGGATGGAAGTAGTTGCCATTGAAAGCAAAAAGGAAGTCACGGCGGTGTGCCCCATAAAAGAAAACCCCGTGTGGCACTCGGGTGACGCAGGGCCGGAAACCGCGTATCCAGGGGCCTGCACCAGGAAGCTAACACCGCCGTCTATCTCGGTGAGGTGGCAGACTAACATGCCGAGAAGCAAGGCCACCAAGGAAGCCGTACACACCACCTCCCTCGATAATCCAAACAATTCGGATCTGTGATGCAGATGGATGCAGCACAAGCCGCCTCCCTACATCGACAGGCCTCGAAAGGTCATAGCCGATTGACCTTAGGCTAGCTCGCCCAGGCCACCTGTCGTCCTCCGGAATAAGGAGCCAAAGACCGAAAGCTAGTATCTCCGCCTCCACGGATTACATGGTTGCAGCACACGGCCAACATGCTGAGAGATAAGGATGAAAAGCCTAGTGGCCAGAATGGGAAAATTGCAATCAAACCCACAGGGGATTCAATCCACCAAACATCTCTAAACAGACACCCCGGGCCTGGTTTGTCTGGATGTCCTTTCACCTCTTTCCGACTAGTGCTTGCGATGGGTGTTAAACCCGCCCACTTTACACACGGTCAGCGCAATTGCAAACCGTAGTGTTGGAACCGCTAGCGTTAGAGACGGACCGAAAATCCTCCGCCATGCAGACCCTGCGTACACTAACAAACTGTGATCTTGGGTTCCCTTTTAGTCACTTTCTATGAAAAGCAGGGGTATACATTTGTGTTGTATGACATTACACACGGGGCAAAACTGGAATGTCATACAACACAAATGTAGGGTAAAACAATATTTGATCAGGCCTAGTACGTAGACAGACTTCTCGCAAAATAAATTTTGAGCAATGCACAGTACTGGTGGGTACGACTAACTACGCTCATGAATCACGTACGAAGCTTCGCTGCAGTACACCCTGCAAAACTTAATGATCTCCCTTCGCAGTGAAGACAACAGTGCTCACGGAATTGAATACACTTTTGAAGTTAATACACACAAAAACACATAATTGACTGACTATGGAAACAGAAGAGAAAAACATCGACCAGAATTATTGATACAAGCAAACCGGCTTCGAACACCAAACGAAGGGAAAAAAGAATTCGCCTGTGCAGACAGTAGTTTTTAACATGGGAATCCAAGCAGCCATGCAAAACGCCGTTCACATCCAATTAAATGCATCAAACATCTTTTGAAGAAAAACTACGGTTCCAGTGGATATAGAATACTCCAAGGTAGTTCCAATACTAGAACTAACTGAACATTTCGAATTCGCCGAACGCATGTCGAAGTAGCAATACTCTCGCAAACTAGAGCGTGAACCAGTTCATTACTTTAAGTGAGTCGCCAAAACAGAATTAACTCTTCATAGTTACGAATAGAATAAATAAATTAAAGGCCACTCAAATTTAATAAAATTAAAGGTAAGCAGGGTTACACTAACTTGCATATAACCTCAGACTGTTTGGGTGCTTAAATACATGCAACCTTGGAATTGACCTCGGTAGGAAGCTAAGTAGCAGTTGAAAGTGAAGCACCAGCTTCGCCCAAACGAAGACGGCAAATGTGTCCCCACGCCAAGGACCCCCCTGACGACAGACTAATAAAAAGTTCAACGGCACTGCCACCTGTGACTTAGCAGCCACACCGCAGCAACCGTGCAGAACCTCTCGCTCATTCACGCATTCCGTATTTCAAACAAGGAACACCAAATTAAAGGACATCAAATTGCAAAATGTTGGTTGGTTGGTTGATTCCACATTTTTAGCATGGGTGGAGCCCAAACCAATGGTCGGATTGGAATGAAATTTGATACATCGCTTATTTCCCCAAAAGTAATGCTAAGCCTAAATTTGACGTAAATCAAACAATTATTACATAAGAAATTACAATTTATCTAATTAAATTCTTACACTCACCATTGTAAATTTGGAATCCTGAATAGTTAAGGAATGCCGACGAAGCATACATCATGCTGGTGGTAGTCAAGTGAACTTTAGAAAACACGGCAAATTAAATGTTGGTAGCTTCTAACTAGCTAATAACCATTTTCGACGTAACTCAACGAAATAATAACATTTGATCCTTGCATTTAACCACTACAAAAAGAAATGCAACCATAAAAAAACAAAAAGATTTCATTCAAGAAACATTAGTTTCGTTTGAAAAAAATTGCTTGGAACATGGCCACTAAACTAACTGGCCCGACCTACAACGAATTAGAGGGGGTAGACAAATGGACGCCACGACTGGCCCATTTCTTGAGCTCTGTTCGGGAATTGGAAAATCGCATTGGAAAATTTTTGTACGGAAAGTCGCGACATCTGTTGGCATCAAGTAACAGTTTTCAAAATGTAATTTTAACTTTACGTAGATTTGCGTGACAAATTTTTATTATGTATTAGCCAGTGTTAGTAAGGATCGACCTAGGATCTCTGTGTTAAACTTTCAACTTTGAGAGCTTATAACTCCGTCAAAATTAAAAATATTTAAACCAAATTTGGGATCTAGCCTTGACTAGTCAAGGCCTGTCTACAGTCCAAAAATTGTGAAATTCAGTCCAGCCAAACCCGAGATACAGAGAGGGGCCAAATAGACAACTTCTTGTTCTTGGTCTTGGTCTTGTTCTTGGTCTTGTTCTGGGGATGTACCTTTCGTCTGTCCTCTCTACAGGTCAAACTGTTTGTCCTGTAAAGCTGGTTCTTAGCTCATTTTACAGGTATTGCTCCGTAGATGTGCCCTTTCCATAAGGCCTTTTCTAATTGGTCAAGTGGTTCAGGGGTTACGGAGCTCTAAACGACCAGATTGATTGTTTTACATTGTTTTAAACATTGTTATTATGCAACAATGCCGTTTAGCAAACGCCAGCTGCAAGACATAGACTGAAGATTAAAGGATTTGTTTCTATTGTTAACATTAGCGATAGCCAGGTTAGTAAGACCATAGCTATTTACTGAGCTTAAAGGCGGCGCAACAAAACAAACAACAAATTAATTATAAAGGTGTCATACACACCCAACCACTCATCCGCCACCACACCTATTTATTACAATTCTTCAAGTAACACGGATTAATAAACAAAAACGTATCGTTAAAGTTAAAAGTAAGGGTCTAAAAGTCAAAACCTGTAAGGAACACGGACAAGCTTTGACTGTAAGGGTCTAAGGTGTCAAATTTGGCCAGTAAGACGCTGCTAAGCATTAGACCCTTACTACCCGGTGATCATGTTAATGACTTAGTACGGAAAATTGGAAATTAGCCAACAGTGAAAATCATACACTAGGAATAACGTAGTTCAGTAAGCCACCTTTATGCACTTACGTTAAATCGGAGTGGCATGACCCGGATTCGAACCGGCCACCCAGTTCGCCCCCAGATCACTTGCACAGAGCCTTAATCTCTCCGTTGCACTCCGATGAAACGTAAGTGCATAAAGGTGGCTTACTGAACTTCGTTATTTCTAGTGTACGATTTTCGCTGTTGGCTAATTTCCAATTTTCCTTAATATAATTTCCAGGGATTTATGTCTATTTATTAATGATTTAGTAATTCAGACAGAATGGGTGTACTCGCTTACGCTTGTTGCAGATTGTTTTGCTTGGACTCGCTGCCATGTTACCAAACCGAAAAAAAAATGTCAACCTAAAGCAAAGTAGGAAACCCACACCCCCACTATCATTGGATCAACTCATGGGTCTTTATAGGACGATTTCAGACAGCTGTTCGTCAAAAACCGGGTAGTAAGGGTCTAATGCTTAGCAGCGTCTTACTGGCCAAATTTGACACCTTAGACCCTTACAGTCAAAGCTTCTCCGTGTTCCTTACAGGTTTTGACTTTTAGACCCTTACTTTTAACTTTAACGATACGTTTTTGTTTATTAATTAAAGTATTTTTAAATAGTTTTTAAGCTATGACTCAGCCACAGTTCAGCAATTTCTCTGCACTAGGAGAAAAAAAAGCGACATGTTCGTGTATCCAAAAAGTGTTGCAAGGGAAGAAACGTTGCATTTTTGTACGTACTGTGTCGCCCTCGGTTGACAGAAAGAGGCAACATAACGAATCACCACTTAAGTGGAGTTTTTGGCGGCCATATTGCCCAACCCAGTCGCGTATGCTATATTTCATCCAAGATCCGGCCAGTACTGCAGATAGCCTTGCTTGGAGAGAATCAGTTCAGCCACAGCCCACTGGAGACGACAGCGTCGCTCACCTTTAGCAGCCCTCCGTATTGTTGATTCCTCTGTTATAATCCCTCCTCCTCAAATCTGCCTCCGTAACGACAATGGCGCCATCATCCGACCATCGGCGAGCGCTTTGAGAGCGGCTACGTGAACTAAAATACGTAGGCTTATGTGACGAATACTAGAAAATGAAGTGCTTTTAATTCGATAAACGCGTCAATCTGTTCAGAAAATTGACTCCAGTTATTGACTCCTATTATTGACTCCTAACAATTCTAATTTCTCTACGAGAGGAGAAAAGGAGCTACACAATCTGTTGTAGGCCTAATATATGAAGGCAAATTTTGGTCACATAGTAATTCAGATTTCTGTACGTTGGTTTTGTCCGTTTTTTTTTCTTTCGTCCACTGATTTTGTTTTCGTTCACTTTTATTCTCTGCGCAATACAAAAATGGACCAAAGCAAAATGAAAGTGATAAAGGGAAAAAATAATAATAATAGGACGAAACCAACGTAAACAAGAGCAATCTTCGTTGAAAACTTTAAAATTTTTACTGAGGCATTTTTGCGTCTTCATTTTTTACATTTATGTTATTTTTTTGAAGTTTTTGTGCCTCACCCCGAACTCTTCAAGAAATTACACATTTTTTACGCTTTTCTAGTAAAAAAAAATTAAATAAGCGAAGTCAATATTAACGACTTAGATTTCGTTGTTTCCTAAAATTGATCTGCTGCATTTTTTTTAAACGACTGACGTAGAAAGTTTTTCAAGGTCTAAATTTTTAAAGTGTTTTTTTTTTAATTTATTTCAGGGTTTTACTGTACCCTTCTAATTTTGTAAAGACGCAAAGGGATTTAATAAATTTTAGATTCATTAAGATTTGTGGAATAGGACCTGGGATGAAGTCAGAAGG
The DNA here is from genome assembly GCA_023313725.1 of Lithobius niger. NCBI lineage: Eukaryota > Metazoa > Arthropoda > Chilopoda > Lithobiomorpha > Lithobiidae > Lithobius > Lithobius niger. Next base: position 32,798 of record JAHWFP010100307.1, on the reverse strand, counting down.
AAGGATTAAAACTCATTTCTTTGCTTAAATTTTGGAAAAAGAGAAAATATCGTTTACGCGAGTATTTCTAGCCTGCTTATTGGTTGCTATTAATAACTTTTTCGCTTCGTGTAAAATTAATTGTTTGAAATTTCAATGACACTTCCAATGCTTGACTGGATTCAGGTTATGCGAGTTCTCCCCACTCCTCCCCTACACAGAGTGAAGCTGTCGATTTGTGTTGATTTTATCTACTGTAGCAGCTGGTTGTGCAAACCCCCCCCCGTGCCCCCCCCCCGGCAATCCCCTCCAGTTCTCTCCCCGACCGGAATGTAACCAACTGCTCTTCCAAACAAGGTTGAAGAGAGTGTAATTAGCCCCAGTTCTTTTTTTTTCAATACCGCACTTTTGTTCAATAAATATTTGGACAATTTACCATTAAATCTGCAAAATACAAGCAACGTTGCAGCAAGTAACGCCATCGCTGCTATTTTCCTTTTCCTGTTGAGTGCTTAATCAATCCTTGCTAAAAGAGAGTTGAGTTGCATACGAGAGTACTAACACAACCTCAAGCAAAGTTAGACGAAAATCATAGAAAAAATGGTTACTAAGGACTATACTTGTATTTATTTACGTTTTTTCCAGGGGGACAGAGACAGATAAAATGTTTCAGTTTGGATGAGGGGTATAAAAACGATCAGTTGCCCCGACAGAAAAAAAATTCAGAGTATACAACCTTGCCCACCCCCCACACGCATACACTGGCACAAAGTGGATTAGTATTGGGGCAAATTCTTTCGAAAACTTTCATGTTATTTTAATGCGTAGAAACTCAGTCCAGTTATTTTCGTTTTGTTTACCTTTAGAGAATTTCAATCAGTCGTAAAATTCTAGGAAACCTATTTTCAAGAGTCAATTAATGAATGGAAAGCCAAGCAGTGTTGGTTGATATAATCTGCTTATATCCGTATTTATTTATTTATTTAGTCCAACGCATCCTATCCTTACCAGCGTGGGACTTGCAACAGATTTCATCTCTTCGTGATATATATATATCCTAATCAGTAGAAAGCGACCTAATCCCCCCCCCCCCCCGTTCCCTTATCTTCACATTCTGCTTCGTTAGCCTATGCTGTACAAGGTTTGGGATGTTTGGCGTGCTGGATTTTTGCACAGGGAGTGTAGGGGATAAAAAACCTGTGAAATTTTTTTTTAAGTTTTGTTTTATTGTATTTAATTACATATCTGACGCAATTCTTAACTATTAAAATTCAGTGACATAATGGTATTTGCAGTTGCTAAAGAGTAATTAATTCTGTATTGAGCTTCTCAAAAAAATAAACTTGAATCTGGAAATAATTTATTGCCTATTGATAAAATTATAAACAAATTGGAAGAAGATAAGCTTTTAAGACTGCACAAAATTTTGAGTATTGTCAACAGACGAAACATCTGATTGCGAAGCTGGAATTTAAATTGGCTCCTTCGGTTTCATTAAGAACTCTTCAACTTCGAATTTATCGTATGACTTATTCACAAACTCGTATACTTTTCGTCGAGTGTAGCCCGTGAGCTAAAACGTTGGTTTCAACGATGAACGTGTTTTTCTTCACAAGCTGCAGACAAGTTCCTACCTGCTAGCGTTTTCCCCTTAATCAACCAAAATAATGGCGACAATACACAATCATTTTTTAAAATAGAAAATAAACAACAACAAAGGCCAACAAATCCGTTATTGGCGGAGCGTAGCGTAGCCTTTAACGGACATCGAATGCAAAATGTTGGTTGGTTGGTTGGTTGGTCCGTTTGTTGGTTGTACTTTTGTAGTCTGGGTGGAGCCCAAACCAAAGTGAAGATTGCTATGAAATTAGCCACATTGTTAGATAGCCCCAAAAGAATTACTGATCTCGAATTTGGCATAAGTTGATCAATTATAATCCACGAAATTATAATTTTTCGGATTAATCGATCTAACACTCGCCATGGTAAATTTGGAATCCTGAATAGTTAAGGAATTCCGACGACACATATACTGTGCTGCTGGTAATCAAGTGAACTTAAAAAAAAAAACTCCGAAATAAATCATCGTAGCTTCCTTACAGCTAACAATCTTTTTTGACATTACTCAACGAAATAATAACATTTGATTATAGCAATTTAACCACTAGAGGGAGGCAAGCATAAAGAAAAAAAACAGAAGGATTCGTTAACGACTCACATTCGTTTCATATGAAAAAGAATGCTTGCAGGAATTCAGAGCCAACATGGCAACCAAAGTGGCATTGACACTATCAACGGGAATCTCAAATGTGGAACATCAAATCGCCGCTGCGGGAGAAATCCGTTCGTATAAAACAGCCTATACAGCAGACAACGTATTTATATCACAACACGGAACAATAATTTGGCTTCGTATAATAATTTTCAAATACCTGGGTTGCTATGGAAACTGCATCTGCATCCCGTAACCGCAAACGCATTAGGCCTAATTTCTCCACTGTTGTCGCTTTCGAAACTAACACAGGAGATAACAATTAGGCTTAAAATTAGGCTTTAGAATTATTTAAATGCCATCTTCACGCCCAAGCTAATACTGTCTGACCTACAATTGTGATAATTCCAATAAAAAAATTAGCGTTCTCCGTTGCAATACATTGTCGTAGGAGGCGGCGTAGGCAATCGCGGATATTTTGACGCTTTTGATTATTATGAAGTACTATCGTCACTGCTGAGTCATTAGCTTGCAGTTAAATGCTTTATTGTTAATATTTTAAACTAAGAAAATGTGGTGTCGTTATTTGTGGCACCACAATGGCCGCTTCAAAATAGGTTCTCGATTGTCAACCCTCCAGCTTACCATCATAAGTAGTATAAAAGTGCGATTGGGCTGTCGCATCACATCTAAAAAACTCGAGGTATACAAACCCAGGGAAAAAATGGGGAGGACGTTATGGCTTTTTCCACTCTAAATATCTTGGTTCATCTGGCAAAAATTTAGCAACTATTGAAAAAAATACGAAAGCGTTAAAAAAAAGAAAAAAAAAGTAATTAATTAAAAAAAATTAGAAAAAATAAAGGTTAGATTACGTTACAGTTGATTTTAAATAGGTTTAAAAAAAAGGAAGACTTGGATTCGAATCGGCAATCTGATATTAGAACTAAGCGGATTAACAGCCTCGGCCACTTTGCCAAATATTGTATGCCTGTCAAAATCATTAACGTAACTGTTAACATACATGTATTTTGATGGAGAAGGGCTTTTAATTGTAAATCAGTTATTTAAATAGATGATTACTGAATACACAACGAAATAACAACATAAAATTTCATGCATTTGAAACAAGTTTTCAGTGAGACGATTCTGTATCATACTAGGAAACTTTGGCTGGTCGGAAAATGTTTTTGTTCACCACACGAATATATTACCTCTAAAGGTGTCAATTCCTACCGTTTGACAGCAATAGGGGTGTATTCTTGCATTGTGTTGCAATTGTTTTCATTTAGATTGTTAACAAAACGTGCAAATCCTTTTTTTTCCTGATGTTTATCGCTGTCACTGGTGTTACCCGTCATTAAGGCAATAAGGCAATAAGAAAACCTGATTTCAGCCAGAGCATTAATAAACGGAAATTATATCTGGTTGGACAAGTTTTTTGGTTGTGATTTCTGGTGTAATGGTTGTGTTAAAGCGTATATGCATGGTGCACAGCTAAAAAATAGTTGATCGATTGCTTTTGTACGGTTTAGGTGTACCCTGTATGTAATAGAAAGTTCCAGATGATTCTAGAGTTCTAAAAATGGATTTTCCGGATATTTCATTAGCCAAAATTTCCCTGTCACGCGTCGTGGAGCTTATACGCATGCGTATAACCATGTCAATTTAAGTTTCATGATGAAAAGTCGCTGAAAAGTCGCTCCTGATCGTGTATAAATACGAGTGAATAATGAATTAAAATGTCAGATTACTGTTGATTCAAGTTGGTGCAAGACTGGATTTTGTGTTCGTGTTCAAGGCCGATGCTGAAAAAATGCTGCTGGATTCAATGTGGGCTGGAGTGAGTAAATATATATTATATAAGAGTTTAAAATTTGTTTGTAAAATAATTTTTTTTTACAAAGATCAAACTTTGTAATGTGATTTATTAAGTTTTAAAAAATGGTTGATTTTGTTTGGTTTGACAAAAAATTAGGTTACAGGAACCAAAAGTTTTTTTTAGGTTTAACATACATTTTCCGAAATTTTCCGAAATTCCGAAATTTGTTTGTAAAATAAGAAGTTTTTTTTTACAAAGATCAAACTTTGTAATGTGATTTATTAAGTTTAAAAAATAGTTGATTTTGTTTGGTTTAACAAAAAATTAGGTTACAGGAACTAAAGGTTATTTTAGGTTTAACACACATTTTCCTTAATTTTCTGGAATTTTCCGAAATTCCTTAAAATGGTCCTAACTCCTAAAATAATGGTCTTACAGCCAAACGTTCGAAATTTTCCCCCCCCCCCCCCCCTTCAAACAACCCAACACACCACTCCAGCTTTTACTTGACCCTGTTAAAAATTTTTTTGGCCCACCTCCAAAATTTGTGTACCTTCAAATAGCCATAACTTTTGAACCGTAGGTCCTACAGCACAACGGTTTGAAATTTGGTTTACCCTTATCTACCCCCGTAAATTGAACACTGAGTATGACAACAATAAAAAATGAAGATTATTTTATTGTGACATTTTATTGACCACTTTGAATAAACTAAAAAAATAACTAAAAAATGGGTTCATTTCCAGATCCATGTTTATAGGACTTTTTGTCTTATTTTTGGTTATATTTGAGTATCGTTGTGTTCCTGGTAGGTATAACCTTGGTGGTAAGGCAGTCGTGACCCACCTGCCCTACCTATTTCAATTCATTTGACCATGTTATTTTAAACTTGTTTTATGTTTCACTTGTACACATGCTTTTAAATTTTGCTTTTGCACTGTCGTAATCTCATTAATTACGCTTTGTTGCACCATTTTTCCTTTTCTTCATGTATTCACTGCTGTCCCCTCTTTGGGCTGGCAGTCAGCGATCCCCTGGTTCCTTGCCAGTCCTGTTGCTCTGGCAACAAAATTATTATTATTATTATAAACAAACGCTGGTTGTAATATCAAAGAAAAGCACATTTGACTCCACGTTTGTTTATTGTTTAGAATTCCAATTTTACCATTGTTGATCTTTAACTGATTGTTGGACTGTTTTGAGCTCTACAACACAAGGACAAATGAACTATTGTCATAATTTTAATGCCTTTTTCATATTAAAACAATACTAGTATTTGGTACCAGATTCTATATGTACTTTTAATCGGTGATAGTGTCTCCTAAATTGAAATGTTATTGATGTGACATTTTATGTTTTTGATGAAATATTTAGATCACGGCTTAGTAGGAAAACTACTATATTTTTCTGTGCTTATTGATTTTTGCATGGGGGGGGGGGGGGGTGTCTTAATTAAATTACATAAATCCAGCTGCATTCTCGCTGTACGACGATAGGCTCAGGATTGTTAGCTTATTAGCCACTTGACTGATTGCATGTTCTCTGATGGTTTTATGGCATGTAATACTCGCTTTGTATTTGATGTTAGGTAGTGAAAGTCAAATTTCACGGGGCCTATGACTGATGTTGAAGGTTTTAAATAAATTATATACCGTAATTAGTGGTCATCAGACAAACCTATCACCATTAACCTGATACCATTATCACCTTTTGGACTTAAATGTTAGACTGTCTGAGTGGGGAATCGAACCCATGACCTTCGAAACCGAAGGTCGGAGTCTTATCGTTAAACCACACTGACACGATCTTTTTTAAATTTTGAAAAAAGGGAAACATGCATAGGCAGCATTTTTATACACACACACATATACACATAAATATACCTTTTGTCCAGTCACCACTGGGGAGATAGTGCACCACACACCGAGTGAAACAGAAATTAACACGCAAGTCATAGGTCATGTTAGTATGGTTTAATGGTAAGACTCCAACCTTTGGTTTCGAAGATCATGGATTCCATTCCCCGCTCAAGCAATCTGCATCCACATTTCTTTAATTAGTGGTCACGTCACGATGTACCTTTTCTAATTATGATACTTAATTCCGGCTTTATTACTGCTCTCCGATGCATATGCTCAGAGATATTTTGGCCTCTGGCTCCTAGCAAATTTTAGTGTCCTGAGAGTTCACTTGTATCGTAATACATCCTAACGTTTATCATGTTAGATGGTGACACAGGAAATTCTCTGTTGAGCTTATTTCTGAGGTCTGAGAGTCTATATAAATTATGGAACTGTAATTAGGTCATATCACGCCTATTCGCGATCAACCACTTCTTTCACGTTCATTTTTTGAGCTTCTGCAATTTTCACCTAAGTTGTTCATGAAAACTTCATTCAGCAATGAAGAGAATATTTGAAAATTAATTCTAGAAATGAAAATCTACTTGTCCTATAATGAAGATTTGTGCTCTACGATGCTTCTATGGTGTAAAAATCTTTTCAAGAGAATGACCCTACGACGAAGACTTACGGTTCTGTGATTGTGCTCTGTGGTGCTTCTATAGTGTAAAAATCTTTTCAAGAGAATGACCCTACGATGAAGATTGTGCTCTTTGGTGCTCCTGTAGTGCAAAAATCTTTTCAAGAAAAACACATCCCAACGAAGATTTGCGGTTCTGTGATTGTGCTCTGTGGTGCTTCTCTAGTATAAAAATCTTTTCAAGAGAATGACGCTACGATGAAGATTTGTGGTTCTATGATTGTGCTCTGTGGTGCTCCTATAGTGCAAAAATCTTTTCAAGAGAAACACACCCCTACAACAAAGATTTGTGCTTCTGTGGTGCTTCTATAGTGTTTAATAAATCTTTTCAAGGATGTTTTCAAATACTTACTTGCATATGTTAGTTAAAATATCTTTAAAATTCAAAATGATAACAAAAAACCCAAGCTAAATTAAACCTAAAAAAAATTAATATTTTCAAAAAAATAAAAGAAGCTAAAATACTAAATAATTTTGATGGTTTCAAATTTAGTTTTCCAAAAGTTAAAGAGGCGGCGTAAGGACTGGGTATGTGAGGAGGTTTGGAGGCCAGCGCGTTAAACAAATAAAACATATTCAAAAATTAAAGGAAACTAAAATACTAAATAATTTTGATGGTTTCAAATTTTCTTTCCAAAAGTTAAGCCGTGCTGTAAGGAATTGGTTATAAGGTGAGGTTTGGAGACCAATGTTCGCGTTAAACAAATTTAACCTAAAAAAATTAATATCTTCAAAAAATTAAAGGAAGCTAAAATACTAAATAATTTTGATGGTTTCAAATTTTGCTTTCCAAAAGTTAAAGAGGCGGTGTAAGGACTGGCTATATGGGGGGGTTTGGAGGCCAGCACGTTAAACAAATAAAACCTAAAAAAATTTCAAAATTTAAAGGAATCTAAAATGCTAAATAATTTTGATGATTTCAAATTTTGCTGTCCAAAAATTTAAGAGTTAGTGTTAATGTTTAGCTATATGGGTAGATGGCGGCCAATTTTCGCATTAAAAAAATTAAACCTAATGAAATTTTCAAAAAATAAATGGTTTCTAAAGACCGTGTAAGGATTAGTTGTAAGGTTATAAAACTGGAAACTTTTTTCCCCCGTATAATAAAAAGGATAAATAATTTTTTGAATAGAAACCAAAACAATTTTCACTTGTATATATTGTAGGGAATCTTTCCCTACGCAAAACCAATTACTAAACCATCTTCGCTCGCAATGAAAAATGTGCATGTTTCGAAAATCAACTTCTCGACTGTTTCAGGGAATGTAATCTGACCCGAATGCTGGCACTTTGCCATCGACAATATGAAATGACAATACCCGAGAATTTTGATGATCCTCTACCATTATTTGTATCGTTGCGTACGGCCATACATGTGTTACTGATAGTTTGCCTGGACCAGATGGTCAATTGTAAGGTACACTTATTCTTATGTGTTGAGTTCTTTAAAGATCCGACGTTTATCGAAACATATTTTTGGTCCCACTACACCGAGCTGTATAATCCGAACGATGTTCCTACTTTGTTAGATGAGGCGTTCGAAAAAATCCAGGAGACGATCGACAGTTTTGCCAAGGGGGGGAGTGCTTGGGCCATATCCCGCATAACCAACTTAATTATCAAAGTGGCAGAGTACCAACCACTGCAAGCTTCGTCATACATTCCTCTACCGTACACTCTCAAACCTAAGGAGGGCATGATTGTGAATGTAAAAAATGTAAACGAACAAAAGTGCTTTGTGTACTCGATATTAGCGGTGGTTTGGGGACTGACCAGCATTAAGCCCGAAGACTACAAAGAGTTTGAAGAATCACTCGACGTTAGCTCTCTCTCCTACCCAACGAAGCTAGGTGAAATCTGTAAATTTGAAAAAGCTAACAATCTTTCAATTAACGTCATCGGTTTTAATGAAAAAGAGGGGTCGCACCAGCTCAGAGTTTCTAAGAATCTAGACGGAAAGCCCATCGACCTTCTCTTGATAACCTCCGAGGACAAGACCCACTACTGCGTCATAACGGATGTCACTGCGTTTTTACGTTATCGAGGTTCGGGCACTCACGCAAAGTTTTATTGTCGAAACTGTTTCGCGGCGTTTGGGAAACAATGGATACTCACCACCCACCGAAACGAGTGCATCAAGATTAATCTCGCGCAAGCTCTCCGATTTAAGAAGCCGGGAGAAAATTTTCTACAGTTTTGGCATTTCAACCGACAAAACCTCTTCCCCGCATCATCTATGCCGACTTTGAGTGTCTCCTTCATCCCGTCTCAGCCGTTCAGCCCAGCCCTTCGATGAGCTTGGTTACTAAAATTCATCAGCATGTAACTTGCAGTTTTGGGTACGTCGCGATAGGTCAAAATGGAGAGATTGTTAATCAAAAATACTACTTGGGAGAAGACGCCGTTGAAGTATTTTATAAATGCATGGAGAAAGAGGTGCAAGCTTACAATTATCTACTGAAAAATGTACAACCCCTTAATCTCACCCAAGCCGAGCGAGCTAGTTTCGATTCATCCGAGGTCTGCCATTATTGCAGAAAATGCTTCCCCTTCGTATGTTCGAAGAACCACCCTCTAATTAAGGTTAGAGATCATTGCCACGTTAGTGGAAAATTTACAGGAGCCACTCATTCTCAGTGTAATTTTAGCGCACGAGAACGAAAAACCATCCCCGTTGTATTCCATAATTTAGAAGGCTATGATATGCATCTACTAATTTCCGCTGTGCACATATTCGAGGGAAAAGTTGACGTTATCAGTCGGAACACCGAGCGGTTTTAGAATATGACGATCACAGGGTTAAAGAGCGGGATCAGTCTCTGGTTTATAGACAGCTTGAATTTCCTGAACGTTTCCCTAGATACTGCGGTTGCGAACTGCAAAGCCAACGGATTCACGATTCTCGAGGCAGCTTTGGACTCGGGGTTAATATGTGCGTGGTTCGTTGAAGGAATGACTAGAGAGAGTGCTGTAGATCTCCTGACCAGAAAGGTGTTTATCCGTACGAATTCGTGAGCGACATGTCCGTTTTTGATAACGAAGATCTCCCATCTCGAGGAGCATTTTATTCCCAGTTGAAAGAAGAGGAGTTGGCAGGAAAAAAGTACGTGCGAGCTCTTAACCTCTGGCTCAAGATGAGAGTTAAAAAATTCGGTACCTACCACGAGATTTATCAGATGACAGACGTTTTCCTCCTCGCGAACATTTTCGAAGACTTTTGAAAGCCTCTGAAACAATAAATTAGAACCGTGCTACTACATCTCTACCCCGGGTTTCAGTTGGGCCGCACTCTTGAAAATGCACGAACCGAAATTGGAACTGTTCTCTCACGTCAATAAACACAATTTAGTATTTTCCGACATCCGTGGCGGGGTTTCGTTTATAGTAAGAGGTTTTCCGAAGCTAATAATAAATACCTGCCCGGTTTCAACCCTCACAAACCTTCCCTATACATCATATACTTGGACATGAACAACTTGTACGGTTTTGCCATGAGCGCTCCTCTCCCCTACGATGAGTTCTGGTACTTGACGAAGGACAAAATTAGAGCTTTCAAAGTAGACGCCGTGCCAGACGATGCAGCCATTGGGTACATTCTCAAAGTAGACCTTGAGTACCCCAGCGAACTGCACGATGCCCATAACCATTACCCGTTAGCTCTCGAGAATGTCGAGATTGGCGAAGATCTCATTTCAAAAAAAATTAGCTAAAGATATAGATCACGAGATCAGGTCTTCCTCTAAGCTTGCTCCAAATCTGCTGCATAAGAAGAAGTACGTTCTCCACTACCGGAATTTGAAATTTTACCTCCGTCACTGATTAGTTCTTCACCACATCCGAAGGTCTTGGCTTTCAACCAGAAACCTTGGATGGAAAACTATACTTCAATACCGCTAAAAGACAACAATCAACCACTCCGTTCGAAAAAGATTACTTTAAGTTGTTAAATAATTCGGTGTTTGGAAAGACGTTGGAAAACAAACAGAATCGGCTCTCCGTGAAATTATGCATCAACACTAAGAGAGCCGTAAAATTCACCCCCCCCCCCCCCAAACCTCACGCGGATTCTTTCAGGATCTTGAATGAAAACCTGGTGCAGATTAACCGCCGAGCTAGAAGCGTTTGCTGCGACCTGCCCACGCACTCTGGATTCAGTATTCTAGAACTATCAAGAATATTTACATATACCGACAGCCTGTGTTACCAAATCGAAACGGAAGATGTGTACGAGGATATGCTTTGGGAATGAGAGCGCTTCGACACAAGTAATTATCCCCACAATCACCGACTTTTCTCCGATGTGAACCCACACATTTGAATTTGGTTGCTTATTTGTTTGTTTGTTGCC
>JAHWFP010100307.1:0-21796 GCA_023313725.1 Lithobius niger | reverse complement strand
TAAGAAAATTACCTCTCCCTCTGATAAGTTGTGCGACCCAATACTGTATTACAAATTAGTTTTAGGTAAAATGAAGGATGAGATGGCAGGTATCCCCATCCTAGGATTTGTAGGGTTACGGTCGAAAATGTACGCGATAAAATCTCTCAAAACAGAAACTAAAAAAAAGCTAAGGGGATTCAAAGAGCGTTCGTGAAAAAACACCTGAACTTCGAGGATTATGAATCAGTTTTAAAAACACCGACATTCCCGGCTAAGGGAGTTTGGTCAAAAATTTCTTGCGTGGGACACGAAGTTAGCACCGTTAACGTTTCAAAATTCCTCCTATCGGCGTATGATGATAAACGTTTTATCTTGGATAATGGTACGGATACGTTAGCTATTGGTCACATCGATTCAGGTACTTGGAAAGAATACGAAGACGATTTCTATTCGGACGTAGATATTTTGAGCAATGAGGAGAAAGAGGAGCAATTGCTCTTATCGTATCGAATGAGAGAAAATGACGAATTGAACGAAGCAAAAAAAGCTGAAGAGAGGGAGAAAGCGGCTCGGCGAACCATTCTATTAGAGAACCGTAGGAGAAAGTTGGAGAATGCTGTCATTTGGGAGAACGAGAGAAAAGTTAGGAGGAGAATGATGGAAAGGGAAAGACGGGCTGCGATGTACCCAGAGCAGAAAAAGCTAGATTAGAGAAGGAAGCTATTAGTAAGAAAAAGAGTCTCGGACAGGAAACGGAAGAGCGGAAGAAAGCTAGACTATAGAAACAAGCCTATAGAATGAAAAAGACTCGAGCGCTCAAAAAACAGAATAGCTCGGAAAGTCAAGATTAATGAAACTTGAACGCAGGTTGTTCGATTACTTCTGCTAACAAATTATTACCCGGAATGTATATAAAGGGATTGACTCCCTATTCTTCTTTAAAAATCATGGTGGAACAATATGAAAAACTAGTTACATTTCTGTGCAAAAATTGTTTGCTAGAATTCACCTCGAAAGCAGAAATTCAGACACATTTAAAAATGTGCAAAATACGTCACATAGGAAAGTTTATTATCAGTCCAACATACTGTCACGTATGTAGAAAGTATTTTGATCCAAACATGAAACGAATGATCAACCATCACATCATTTGACATGGTCTCATTCTGCCCGATGATGAATAATGATACTCCACAAGGAAAAAAAATTATTACGTTTTTATGGATTTATTTATTTAAGACTGATAATATTATCGGTCCAACTATTATATTTGGCGTCATAACCCTTCCATTTTACGAAATAAAGCATTTTCCCATCTTTATCTTTCTTACTGCGTAGCACTTCTTCTACTAAAAATAAATCTGGAACTTGGGTTTTTTGAATTTCTTGTTCGTAGAAACCACCCAGCACCGCTTCACCCGATTCATCTTTTAAAAGATAAGTAACCGGTTCGGTTTTTTGCACTTTGCAAATCGTGAAAACTTCGTTAGTAAAATTTTGTAAATACCTTTTATCAAAAATTTTCTTAACTTTAGAAATTCTGACTTTATTTCCCATGGCAAATTTGGGTTTTTTCAACGATTGTTTAGACTTAATTCACAGCAACGATTCGTGACGTTTGGTTACTTCCCTCGGTTTTAGTTTAGTTGTGGAGTGAATTGTGTCATTGTACCGAGAAACTAACTCATCGATAATGTGTATCCACTGGTACGTTCCCTGCCTGGTGAATCGTTTCCACATTTGAGTTTTCAGCGTTCTGTTGAAACGTTCTACAACACTCGCTTTCTTCTCAGAGTGGGTAGAGTACATGTTGATGTTGTGATGCTTAAGGAGCGCTTTGAAGTCTTTATTGTAGAATTCACTACTTAAATCAACTTGTAAATTTTTAGGGGGTGTCGTTCCTTTGAGTATTTTCTGAAAGGCTTCCGTTACATTTAGACCGGTTTTAGATTTAAGAGGAATGGCCCAAGAAAACTTGGACATAACATTAATGCAAGTCAATAGATAGTTAAATCTTTTATTTACGTTAGAGTAAGGTATCATTTCCACCAAGTCCACCTGCCATAGATCGTTCAGGCTCAGCACAATCACTTTCCGCCTCGGAAAGTGTTTCCGCGTCGGTTTGTGGAGTTCGTTTACGAGTTGATCCATTTCGCTTTTTTTCCACCCATTCCGAGCTTGAGTTTTGTTCCTATGATTTTTTTGATGATTGCCGTGGCTAATTTTTCTCTCCAAGAGAGTGGACGATCCTTACGTACTTTTTGAGCTTTAGTTATAAGAATTTCGTCGGCAACGTGCCGTTCGTTTAAATCAGAGCTTTTCGAGTAAGCGATATCGTGTTCTTTGCATGCCTCATCCAGTTTATTTATTCCAGGGTCCCCTCTACCTAATCTCACGTTTAGTTTGGTTCCGGGCCCGCAGTATTGATATCCGGGCAAATGTACTTCTACCGGTAAATGGTCTATGATTTTATTTATGATTCCTTTTCCAGACTTTTGGTCCCACACACGTCACAGAACACAATTTCCATTCGTCTGTTATTTTTTGACATCAAAATAATAGGAGGTTCGGGTCGGTTATACGTATGGCATTTACATTTCACACAGTACTTCATCTTGATCATTTTCCTTTTTTACTATACAAACATTTTTTCATTGTAAACTTAAATTCTAATAAGCATTATTTTTTCACGAGCGGTGATGATGCGTCATTGCTCCAATTCTGATAAAATTTCTATCATCTCGTTCCTGTGACCATCGTGCCCCGCCTGGGTGGATCCATGCAAAAGTCTCAATCTGCTGACCAGGTTGTTAGGATCATCGTAGTACTTGTAATTCACCGTTCTAGCATACCCTGTTTTTTTTTTATCATGCCAGCCCCCTTTTTCTTCGTTTTTATATCCTCCAGTACGAGGATATATATCCTCCAGTACGATTAGACTTGGGTTTTCGAGTACCCGGATCGTTGTTTTGATAGATGGCATTGGTATTTTTCAAAAGAGATGCGTAAGATGCCTTGACATCTGGAGAATACGAAGTTTCTTTCAAATCCTTAAAAACCAGCAAGCTCCAAAGTCCTCGTCTTCCCACATACTGATTACCACCAACCACTATGTCGTTCTCGAATATTTTTACGGATCTATTAGCGATGCTCATTTCTCCAGTTTTCATGTCGTATTGCAGTCCGAAGACAGGATCGGTCTCTTTGGGATTTTCGAAAAATTTGAGCAGGAAGTGTTTAGCCGTTTGCCCTATGACTTGCCCCGGTAACAGACTATCCAAGGATCTGAGGGTGGGATAATTTGGATATTCTGGAGGTGTTGAAATACGTCTGTTTTGAATTGCCAAAAGCACTGGGGTGACTTTCGGCCCTGTACTGGTAGATGCGTATTCGGTTCGCATAACCGGACTCGCATATTCGGATACGTTGGGAGAATTTAGCGCTGTTGGAGTCGAATGGTCGGTAAAACTGAGAGGTGTCTTCAATTCAAACTTTTCAGTATCATGCGTTGATCCATCAGTTTCCCACCCTTCCTCATCATCCTAAGATTAAAAGTTTTTACGGGAGTAATAATTTGTATACGTTTTGCTCGTTTTTTAGTAGGAAAGCCAGCAACTACTTTCAAAGGACATGCTGCGGGTATTGGTTTTGCAACAGTTGGGATCAAAGTATTGACAAAGGGTTTAAAAAATCTTGTAAGGATTCTTCCTGCACTTGCTCATCCAAACGTTGATCCAAAATTTTTTCTTTAAACGGTTTTTGAGTTTTACGATGTCACGTTTCGTTTCCATGTTCTTTTTTCTTTCGGCTTCTTTTATTTATGAATGAAAATGAACGTTTATAACGTCCCTCGTTTAATGTTTTGTCGATCGATAAAAACCCGTACGAATCGTCCAACACGTTCTACACAACATTTTAAAATCTCAAAATTCCATGTCCGGCCCGACATGATTTTTCGTACAAGTGTTTTAAGTTTAAATCATCCACAGGAAATACGATTAATAAATTAGCATTATCTCTAACCACTTGTTTGGGAATTCTAGTGTAAGACTGACTGCAATTAAAAACGTCGGCATTAGAATGACGTCCTTGAGCAAAGTAACGCTCTGTTTTTTTGCTTGTCTAAAAGAACATCGTCAAAAACCACGAGATTATTAAACTAGGGATCCAACTCCATGGGAGGGATCAAATCGATTTGAGAGCCGTGAAAACTCGCTATATCCCGCCCTATGGTTCCCTTAATTTCGGAAACTATACACTGTAAAGCTCAGTATTTTGGTTGACACAGAGTTTTGCTCTACACGTATAATCTGTCATCATCCAACCAACCTTCGTTACAGATAAAATTAAACAGTAAATTCGTCTTTCCACAATTTGCCGGTCCTATAATCAGACATCTGATGTTCGAAGGTAGAAATTGGTGATTTTTTGGTTTTTTACTTGGAACGAAGAAATCATAATTTTGTATATCCATTGTTTTTTAATTTATTCAGAAATCAAACTCATAAAGTCTTTATAAGAAAACTTATCGTCGAATGTATTAGATTCAACAACTCCGTTATCTTCTTTACACCAAAGTTTTACGGTTCTGGGAGTGTCGTTACTGACATACACGGCATTAATTTTACCAATAACTTCTGTCAAGGTCATACTTCCGCACGGTGGCAAATTAAACCACGGCTTTTCCATAACGTTTTGTTAAGTTTTCCTTTAGTTTTGTAGATATTGTTGTACACCCACGTTCTATGACAGAGTGGTTTATCCGACTTGTCGTCAGCCTTTTGACAGAAGGGGTAGCAGATCGAAACGAGGTGTGAGTAATTGGGGTAACTGAACATTGTCAAAGAAACGGATTTCTGCTCATCGGTTTCAATTTCTAATTTTTTGCAGATGTATCGTTTAAGATTTTTCAACACATTTAGAAGTTCGGGGTCCGACGGAGAAATCCATCCCTTATGCTTGGAATCTTCGTTCAAAATGGGAGAACCAATTCCTTTTAAATCCTTGAATTCTATGGAAGGAGACAAGACGTACTTTACTCTGTTTTTTTAATCTGTTGCATTCTCCGTCTTAACTTCTAGAAAATTTGATTGTAACAGATTCGAGAGATTTGTATGCCAGGCAGAATGAGACATTTCTTTTTCTCTTTTGTTTATATATAAAAAAAAAGAATCGTCAAAATGCCGATTAATAAATTTGGACAGTCTTTGAAACGAACGCAAAGAGATGTGAAAGGAGTTCCGGATATAGGATTTATATTAGACCTGAACCATGATTACGACATGCAGAATAAGCGACTGACTAAAGTCGGAGCTGCTACAGAACCCGAAGATGTTGCAATTTATTCCCAATTTACCGAATAAAAAACGAAGTAAAAAAATTTAAAGCCGACGTAGGATTGAAGAAAGATGCGGATGGACATTTTAACGCTGAAAAGAAACGTATTAAAGATCTTGTAACTCCCTCACAATCTAAGGATGCGGCGACTAAGGATTAAGTCGATTCCAAAACTGCATCAGACATGCGAATGAATCGCTTAAAACTAATCTCGCTGCTGGTGTAGATCCCGAAGATACGGTGACTTAATCTCAGTTGATAGATGTAAAAAATTTAAAAACTACGTTGGAGGAAATGCCGATGGTCAACTCGACGCGAAAGATACACGAATCAAGGATCTGGCATCCCCTGCATAATCTAAAGATGTGGCGAATAAAGAATACGTCGACGCGAAGCTTCTCGTCATAAACGAAGTGGAAACCAAACTCGGTTACGCTTTGAAGGAAGGTCCTGATGGACTGCTCGATGCAAAAAGTAAGCGAATCAAGGACCTCGCATCACCCACACAATCGAAGGATGCCGCGAATAAAGAATACGTCGATGCGAAGCTTCTTGGTATAAACGAATTAGAAACCAAACTTGACAATGCCTTGATTATGGACTCTCGCGAAATATTCGACGCAAAAAATAAACGAATCGGTAGCCTCATGAATTGCGAAAAACCTTCGAAAGCTGTTACTAGAGAATTTTTCTTTCAGATTATTAGAGATGGGTACCGCATAGACACACTTCACTCGGCATTGAACGAGGATGAGGGTAAGCGTTGGGTACCAGATGCACAACAGAGATGAATCAAGAATTTTGCATCTCCCTCACAATCTAAAGATGCGGCGAATAAAGAATACGTCGACGCGAAGCTTCTCGATATAAACAAATTAGAAACAGACAAACTTAAAACATCGTTGAACGAGGACGATGATGGGGTACTAGATGCAAAAAATAGACGAATTAAATCAACGCTACCGCTAACTGCAGAAAACGATGTGGCTACTAAGGGTTACGTTGATAGTTGAATGGTTACTTTAAACGTAGAAAAAAAACTTCCGCCAGACGCTGAGGAAGCCAAGAATCATTTTGAAAACGTCGGGTTTGTGATGGAAAGATATATAAATCCACTTATCGACTGTATAGTTACTTTTCGCGGAACTAGTCCTTACCCTAAAGGTCACTATTTCACATGTAACAATAACTATCCTTGCCAATACTACTCACCAACATCCGGTTGGTATATCCTGGGAATGAGTATAGGAAGTAGCGGCGACTATATATCTAGTTCAGACCTTCCAGATATAAAGATACGGTGTTTAATAACTAAGTTTTTTGATTTGTCGGAAAGTGTACCCGAAGACAAAGGATTTCAAGTTTATCTCGATCTTGAGAGACTTCTCCAACCATCAACTCTAAGTATAACGGAAATACCGATCATCGTGCGCGATGGTCACATGATTTATATAATGGCTGATATGGCAAGCACGGAGAATAAAGATAACCAGATCGATACATACCTAACCAAGACTCGTTGTATAACATGGTCAAAGCAGAGAGCATATACCAATCCATACGAAGATCAATGGGGATATCCGAGTTAAAGAGCTAACCGTCTTAAAATATCTTCGTAATCATATCCCTTGCACGAGAAACTTAGAAAAAAATAAACAGAAATGACCGCAAATTGTTTGATTAAAATTTTTCACCCTATCGTAATTGTATTTAACGGGACCCAAATACTCCGAAATGGATGTCGGTGGTTCGAGGTTGCCGAAACTGTCGAAATGACAGGGTATGTCAGTAACTATCAAGTAAGCCACCCAATGACTTCCGTTTCCATCATGAAAATTTTCGAGATTAACGATGCCACATTCGCCACGAGGTTTAGGTTTTAACGGCAGACGATCCTTGCTAAAAGTACCTCTGTATTTAGGAATTTTCAAAACTTTGACTAATCTGTTTATATCGAGATTTGTTAACGGTTTAGTAAAATAGATCAGACCTTCACTGGCCTTAGAAAGAGCCTCTGCCACGATTCGCTTTTTTTTTCTTTTTACGTTTCAATCCTGAACCCTCCATCTTCTTGTTAAGTCTCACCATTTCTTCCAATACCTTAGCATCGTTCTGACTCTTTTTAACTGCAGCGGCGATACCAGCCGATCCGATTTTACTTGTTTTCGGTTTTTATTTCGCCATCTCCCTTTTTTTAATAAAACACTTCGACTTTGCCTCTATCCAATTTCAAACTCATTTTTCTATCACCGATCAACAGCGCGTGGCACGTCGTGTTAGCTGGAACCGCGGCGTTCAGTTTCAGCTTTACTTGCACGTCGACTATGCCGGACTGAAGTCTCTCCGATTGCTTGGAACAGTCCAAAACTACTAGAGGATACGTCTTTTTAAACTGCACCGAATCGATACACAGTCCCCGACATCGTACAAAGCGCGTCTAAACTCTTGAGCCATGCTATGCATGATCGAGTATTCTCCAGTAGCGTAATTTACGTGCAAGTCTAAGAACGAGTAACGTTCAGAATTTAAAGTTACGTTAGCATCTTGAAGACTGCAGTGATCAAATACGGCTGGATTTTTAGTTTGCGCATCTTTTCTATCAATCTGCAGAGCTAGAATGACCCACCTCGGTTTTTGACGGCCGAAGTAGTAAGCACGCGCCATGTGAAACTAGTGCTCTGAGGAAGTTCGCAACTATCGTAATGCCAGTGCCTAAATCCCAAGTCCACGTTCATCCCACCTTCTATGTAGCTAAAAAGCCTGAGTTTTTGCTCGTCGGATGTGGTTACGTGCGGTACGTGCCACGAAACGCTACTCAATTCGACCTTCCCAACGGCTGTTGCAGCTGCCCTGAATACAGCGCCGTCATTGCTCGCACTTGAAAACGTTAGGACATGCTTGACACCGTACAGCACCTTGTCATAATTTTCGAAAAATCCCATGCAGTGTTTTAAAGGCATGGAGAACGAGAAGCTTCCTTTAGGAGTCATTTACTTCACGATGATGGAATGCCGTAATTTGAATCCGATGTTAACATTCAAACTGGCCGCGGAAGATTCTGCCGCATCTAACGCCCAGCAGTTCCCCAGCAACGACACTTGATCGGTCGAACCGTATGAAAGAAGACCTTTCATGAGAGTCCCATAACCGGGGTAATTTAACTCGTCCACTAGCTTATCCCCCAAGTGATATTTAATGCTGGAAAACAGGTACATGGAACCATTATTGATGTGAGACACTACGTCCGCATCGGCAAAACTAGAACCGTCGGCGTTCAGTAAGACTGCCTTTAATCAGAAGATAACTATTTGCGACGTGTAGGAACAAATCCCGGTTTTCAATTACGATTCTAATTTCCGAATTGACGTTGTGTAGATTGGTTCCTACTATCGG
This sequence comes from Lithobius niger, assembly GCA_023313725.1. Lineage (NCBI taxonomy): Eukaryota > Metazoa > Arthropoda > Chilopoda > Lithobiomorpha > Lithobiidae > Lithobius > Lithobius niger. The sequence goes on along the minus strand of JAHWFP010100307.1, from coordinate 13,084 downwards.
ATTATATTCGTGAAATGCATAGCTCTCCACGGAAGAATCTTGTTGTAAAGATTCGTTTATATCGAGGTAATGTTCCGTTAAACTCATCTTCTCGCTTTCGTTATAAATTTGATGAATGCTGCGTTTTTTGCCCTTAATTGATTATTATCTACGACGAATCCTTTTCCAATTATTCTTTTTTTTTCTTTCGAATAATAACATTCTTTTTTTTTAATATATACAAAATTATTTTTTAGACCTCAGATGAAGTCTGATGGTAAGGGTTTCCCCATTTAAATTTATCATTTCGTTATCTTGAGAAGTTAACCAAATACGAATATTACGAATCTTGTCGGTAGTTACGGGAAGGTTAATTAAATTTTCAGGGGAAATTATCATCTTATAACCCGGTGGCACTCCCGGATAAAAAGCGTATATGCAAGGTTGAGTGTCATCATTCACGTAGGATGACCCGATTAAGTTGGTATGAATGAAAATTGTATTCAACCCTATTATATCCACGGAATTTTGACCTTGCTGAGTTTTAGTATAAACTCCCTCAACGAACCCCAGGACAGTTCCTAAGTTATTATCCCCCTGAAACAAAACACCATACACCGGATTATTTATAACCAAGTTTGTTTTTAAGGTATTGTGGTTTGGTTCTAAAACGATCGCATTTTTTTCGTGACCACTTTGTTCCAACGTAGACTGCATAAAATTATTCAAGTCTGAAATGTCGTAAGCACCTGGAATAACCTGCACCTTGATCCAGTTTGTTCCACCGTTTATAGTGTATGAGAATTCATTATTATCTACGTGCACATTAAAAATGCTGTAATACGTATCCAACGAGACGAGGGCCATTTCATACTCTTTTTTAGGGTTTAGGTATATGGGCGTTTTCAAGTTACGGCTTAGTTCTGCACCTACACCAGTTAGAATGATTGAACTTGAATCCATAACTATCTTTTTTTTTTGTTTGTAATATATTTTACATTTTTGAGAAGTACAGTATTGGACATTAAATTTTACCCACTTCAAAAGGCGCAGCAGCTTGCATCTCATCGCCTAACTGTTTCTGGTGCAACAATAGCTTACACGCACAGTGAACTGTTGTTTATGGTTGAACAATTTGGTGAGCTAAAGCTACTTCATTGTTCCATTCACGGTTCATCACAAAGAACAAGTAGCCAGTGAAAATAAATACGCGCGTGCATTGGTGTTGTTGGTTCTTTTTTTAAGGAGTTAAGCATTGTCGGACTGTGTCCACAAGAACTTCTGAAAGAATTCTGCAATTGATTTAAAATTACCCACAATCATTCAATGCCTTATTTTTGGATTTAAATTTGTGGATTTAAATTGATTTGCGGCGCGAAACAGAAAGGAGCTTCCCGTCTTAAGCATGTGTCGGACTGTTTCCACGCTAACTTCTGAAAGAATTATGCAATTCATTCAAATGTGTCCACATTCATTCTACGCCCTATTTGTGGATTTAAGTTTGTAAATCAGTAACGTTGGCCATGGCATTTCTCTAAAGTGGGAAATTAACTAAACGTAAAATATTCATGAAATTAATCGGAAGAAAATCTGTTACAACTAAAAGAATTGTCACATAAAACGACACGTAAAAGCACACGCATCACGTTTTCCAATTAATAGTAGAATATATTCGTTGACAAATTTATTTATTTATTTATTTGTGGAGAAAGCATTACCGAAGCAAATGAATGGCCTTAAATGAGGCACAGCATCGGGAATATGATGGAACAAGATGGATGGTCAAACAGTCGCATCACTGTTGCTGTTGGATGCAGCCACAATGGGCGAACAATTCCCATTATAGCGATTTATTGACAGGAGCGGTATAAAGGCGTGTGCATGATAATATTACCGCATGGTCCATCTATCGTTGTGAATTGCTACCAAATGTGGCCAACTGTGGAATAACTAGTCATTACCATTTTCAAACACAACCCACGTTAAAAATACGCTGTGTAGGTTTTAGCCAAATACATCGGTGCGAAATATATTACTCGGACTACGATTAGTCCAGGCATGTTGTAACTCCGCAATTGCGGAAAAAGAGAGGATTTTTTCAAGCCAAGGCTGACTGTGGTCGAAATTGCGTGCTTCCCCTCCTGGCTCAACCAAGGCCGTCAGTAAGAAGGGAGAAGATTACCCCGACCCTCACTTCGCCACGCCTCACTGAGGGAAGTAATAAATATACGACGATTTAGGTTGCCAAATTGGCAAAATGGCTGTTGAGGCTCATTGATTAATATTGAAATCTCACCGCTGAAAACATAATGCGGTCGTACAGTGAAGCAAGAATGTCTTTACCTGAAACGAGACTGTATAGAGTTTAGGCAAGACTCAAAACTGCACAGCAGTTGAAGATGTTGGGTGATTTGGGTGGCTCAAAACGATGAAGATGTTGGGGTAATTTTTTTGCCGCGATATTATATTATGTCAGAGGGGTTTTAAGCCTCAGTTTAAAGTTTTACTCTGGTATGTCAACCGGAGAGGGAGGGGGGGGGGAAGAGGCCTCTGTGTGTTAAAATTGTGGTAACCTTGTCTAGACTCCCGTGTGCTATTGCATGCAAAGTGTCGTTTGAATAGTCTTTGTGATTTTCGCATGAGTGTGATCATAGCGGAGCTTCGCTCAGCCTTCGCCCTCGCTCCGTTCCAGTTAACTTCTAAACGTTTTCTTTATTATCTGGCTAATATTTCGAATTTTACCCTATTTCAATATTATTAACCTTTGCAAGGAGAGTTCATCAACAAATGCGTTAGAAAAAGCTGAGCTCTTTCGAGGACAAACATTTTTTTTTTTGGGGGGGGGGAGACATACCTTGAAAGTTGTGTAGGCTACCGATAACAAGCAAACTCCAGTCCTCAGTTTTGCATTGCTACTCACTTCAAATAGGTTGTTCAAAATAGTTGGCAACCAGAACAGTGGTTGTGGTTTTCAACCTCTGTAAACAAACGTTGTATTCTCTAAAATTAAACAAACACCGTCGTAGCATCCGGGACTGCAGCGAAACATATTGTGCGGCGGCCATCTAGCCAAAAATATTTTCACGTATTATGCGGCCGTAATAGAACTAGGATCTGCATGTCATTTCTCTTCATTCTCATAAATTCTTTGGTTTTTTCTTGGCTCTCCGCTATACATAATCATAATTTTTTTAACCTACTAAATATCCAAAAAGAAATAAATTTGTATGAAAACCTATTTAGTAAGAGGGGCAGGGGAAGGGAAAGACAGGAGAATATGAGGATTTTAGGGGATTCATGATGGAGGGGAAGAGACTCACACACATTCGCTTCACGTCGAACGTAGTAGACTTCTAGATTAGCCCGTATTCATAATGGGCTTTACGACTAGTATAGTTGATAAACTAATTAAACAAACTCCCATCTTCACTACAGTTCACGGATGAAACGTCGATGTTTCCTTACACCTCAAGAGTTCAGATTCAAAGAAAAATCATTGTTGTGATTTGACGTCATAGGTTGGTACGCAGGGATTATTAACAAGGCCTGCTACCGAAAACGAAACAATGAATGACCAACAATGTAATTCCTTGACAGGAAAAAGTAATGCATAAACGGGCACTATAGCGAAGCCAACTTTTTAGGTGGGTAAAATTTAATGTCCAATACCGTACTTCACCCAATAACATATCACACATCTCCCTATTTTTCCCTGGGTTTGTATACCCCCGGGTTTTTTAGATGTGACGCGACAGCCCAATCGCACTTTTATACTACTATCATAAATCTAACAGGATAGCGATATCATATTGTATTTTATTTAAACTGTACTCCATACTTCCAGTCACATGATATGTAACAGCTATATAACCCCTGCTCACAGGAAGTAAAGCCGTCCCTTTCAGTGGTAGCTTACACCAAGGTTGTTTGTCCATTTATTCTTACGCCATAGGTTTACCCACGCAGTTGTAGGACTGCATTCCTACATACACTACAGTTGGTGACCAGCCGATACTATAGTTTAACTTAAATTTTAAAAACTAAAATGATAGGTCTTCAACCACATCTGTGCCCCAAATTTGTGGTAAGTGGCAAATTTTTTTTCATGTTGGCAATAAACATTAGTGCTCTGAAAGCCTATCAGAGTTTAGTCTTTTCCAAAATTTGTAATTTTGTCGTGGTAGAGCTGATAAGTAGTACAAAATGATAATAGTTAAATTTAGTACCTTAACTAACTAGAACTGGAGTGGGAATTGAATTTATTAAGGTTAATTTTACAAAGGTAGTGTTGTAGAGCGACGCACTGGCGTGTCACACAGGCAGTACTATAAACCTAAAGGCACAAAAAAATGCGCTGCTAAATTAACTCTAGTAGATTCGATAATGCCTATCCCATATTCAGGCTGGTTCTGTGCCGGTGTTAAATTTAGCAACGCAGGTTTATGCATAAACTAAGTGCAATCTGGTCTATGCTGAGGCTTAGGCCAGAAGTGTTGTTTTGTAAAACGTTGCTTCGAGAGTGAACATCAAAACATTTATAAAGCCTAGTCCCTTTAAGTTAAATAACTTACGGTTTAAGTTTAAGTTATTATAAATAGCAACCGGTGGTTTCGAGTGCTCCATGCCTAATCTTGCAAATTAAGTAGGATTGTAGTTAAATAAATTTGTCTTCAACTTGTAAGGCTTATGCCTGAGACAGGTGTCGTTTACAAAAACCTGTAGTACAGTTAGTAAATCTAATACTGTAGTGAGCGCTAGCGCTGTAATTGACCTTAACTTGAATTTATTTTAAATAGTGGTCCTGAAAGTGAAGAAGACATGTCGTCTTCTAAAAACGCTGGTTTGTTCAGTGAATTTGATTGTGAAACGCACACATGGGAAAAATATTCCAATCAGATTAGTTATTTTTTCAAAGCGAAAGAAATAGCTGCAACTAAGCAAGTAAATTTCTTAATGGCTTCTGTAGGCCAAACAATTTTTGACCTCATTTTAAATATTATTGCACCTGACCTTCCCGATTCAATGTCTTTTGACGAATTAGTGAAAAAGGTTTTGGCTGACGTAGAAGAACCAGTGCCCTCAGTGGTTTCTGAAAGAGTTAAGTTTTTCCGTAGGTCCCAGGTATCCAATGAGAGCACTGGGGAATATTTAGCAGCTTTAAAACTTATGACTAAGTATTGCGACTTTAACAAAATCACTGACATTAACAGTGAAATGATAAGAGGCCGTCTGATAGAAATTAATTCTGATGTTATTCAGCGTGAATTATTGAAAAAAACTATGAATTTAAAGGATACAACATCCCTGGCCTCATCTTCAGAATCCGCTGAAACTGATCAGAATGTTCTGAGAAGTCACTCAAAGTCAGTCAACTACTTAGTTAAAAAGTCAAGTAAGAAACAGAATCAGCCAAAGATTTTATTTGTTATTGCTGCGGTAATTCTGCCCATGTAAAAACACGGTGCAAATCCTATGACTATACTTGTGGCAGATGTCATACCGTTGGCCACTTAAAAGCCATGTGTAGGAAAAGCAGTAGTCATACTAAAAGAACTACCAAGCCATTTGAGCATAGTAAGCCCAGTACTAGCACGAATTTTAAGTCTAGGCCTAAAGGTAAGCAGAAATATAGCTACAAGAAGTGAATTCACAAATTAGAACGTGAATCTGATAGTGAGTCTGAAGATGACGGGAATGTTGTGACCGACAATTTTGAGTCTGGTTCAGAAGCTGACAGCGGACCTGAAAACGATTATTTAGTGTTAAAAAACAACACTCTTGGAATAAGTCAGGCTGTGGACCAGATTTCTATTCCCCTTCAAACCAACAAAATAGTCACTGTACTTAATTCTATGAAAATCCATAAGTGGAAAATGCCAGTCTGCCTAAATGGTGTCGATCTTGTAATGGAACTTGATTCCGGGGCAGACGCATCCATTATTCCTATTGAGCGGCATCAAAAATATTTTGCGGATTGCCCCTTAAATCTTAGTCCGCATTCTATACACTCAACCACAGATGGAATTGAGAACACGATCTACACTGTAAGTCTGAAGGTTGTAGTCAAAGGTCAAATTACACTTGGATGCATTAGTTTCCAAACTTTCTAAACTTGCTTTAATGGGAAAGGATTGGCTTTCTACTTTTCGGGTAGATTTCCATCCATATTGTGACCTACAAACAAAAGTTAAATCTAAGGAAGGTGTAAAACAAATTAAAACTAGTATTATGCCAGTTGACACTTCAGAAATAGTAAAGGGTTTCCCTGAGCTATGTAGTGAGGGTGTGGGTAAATTTAAGAATTACAAAGCTAAAATTAATTTAAAACCTGATGCAAAGCCTGTGTGCTGTCGTGTTAGACCAGTTCCATTAGCACTTAAAGAAAAGGTTAACCAAGAAATTCGCAGGTTGGTTGGCCCTGGAATTCTAGAGCCTGTGGAGACCTCTCAGTGGTCTACTCCTATAGTCATAGTTCATAAACCGGATGGTCAAATCCGGGTGATAGGTGATTACAATACCACCGTGAACCCTCAATTAGAAGGTGACCACTATCCGGTCCCCATGGCCACAGAATTATTTAGCGAATTAGCAGGTAGTGACACTTTTTCCCTTATCGACCTTAACCCAATTTCTGAAGATTGAATTCGATAAAGAGTCACAAGAAGCTTTAACAATAAATACTCCCCTGGGCTTATTTTGAGGGTTGCGTGTACCTCTGGGCCTAGCGTCCAGTTTTGGAATTTTCCAGAGAGTCATGACAAAAATCACTAGTAAAATCCCCAAATGTCTCCCATTCTATGATGACATCCTAGTGAGTGGGAAGGGAGCCGGGCATGACGATTCCTTAATCAAGCTGTTAACTTCTTTACAAGATGCAGGAGCCAAACTTAAGATCGAGAAGTGCAAATTGTTGCAGCCTGAATTGAAATATTTAGGCCACATGATCAATGCTGAAGGCCTGCATACTCTCCCTGAGGTCATTGAAGCTGTCACAAATGCTCCTAGCCCAACCTGTATTCAAGAGCTACAGAGCTTTTCGGGTTTTGTAAACCATTACTCATACCAAACCTTGCTCATATTCTGTCACCAGTAACTCGTTTGTTAAGCCCAAGTGTGAAGTGGATATGGGGGGGGGGGGCCGCCGGAATGTGACCAAGCTGTGAGTAAAGTGAAAGAACTCTTTATTAAATCCAAAGTTTTAATTCATTACGATCCAAAATTAAAACTGAAACTCGTTTGTGATGGCTCACCTTACGGAATAGGGGCCTGCCTGGTGCATGTCATGAAGAATGGTGAATCGCGTCCAATAGCTTTTGCCTCACGAAAGCTAACCCCAGCCGAACAGGGCTAAAGTCATTTTGATAGAGAGGCACTCTGTGTGGCTTGGGGAGTGATACGATTTCATGAGTACGTTTACGGTCAGCGATTCATATTACAGTCTGATCAGAAGGCTTTGATATGAATTTTTGGCCCTAAAACGGGAATTCCACAAATGGCTGCAACTAGGGTTCAAAGATGGGCAGTTATGCTAAATGCATATGATTACGAGTTTGAACATATTTCCGGCAAACTAAACCTAACTGCCGACGCATTATCTAGACTCCCCGTACCAAATACTGAGGCGTTTGAAGAAGCCGATGCTCAGTACAACGTCTTTGCAATTGAAACTGTTTTTAACTTGCTAGTTTTAAACGAGACACTAGTTCTCCAGAGCAAACGCGATAAAATGTTGTCCAAAGTTTATCGTTACGTGAATCATGGCTGGCCAGAAAAGTACGAAAACCCTAACCTGTTACCATACTTCACACGTCGTACTGAAATCTCTATCGAAACCGAAACTCTATTTTGGGGGCATAGGATCCTGGTACCTGCTGCCTTAAGAAAGCAAATCTTAAAAGATCTCCATAGTGCACATCTTGGAATAGTGAAACTGAAAGGTTTGGCTAGGCAAAACGTGTGGTGGCCTAAAATTGACTCAGACATAGAAAATAAAGTGAAGACTTGCCAAAATTGGCAAGATTACAAAGATATACTCAAGCAGCTGGGCCTAAACATACATGGGAATATCCACTGAAGCCTAATGCTAGGTTCCACGCGGATTTCCTTGAACCGATGGATAATTACACGTTTTTTTATCCTGGTTGATGCACATTCTAAAATCCCGTTCGTGCACAAAATGATATCTACAACGTCTGTACGAGTTATCGATGTGTTAAATAACCACATTGTCAAATCCGGCTTAATGACAGCTTAGTAACAGATAATGCAGCACAATTTATGTCCAATGAATTCCAAACCTGGCTAAAAACTAATGGTATACGGCACATGGCCGGCTCTAGTTTTGCGCCCTGGACCAACGGTTTGGCAGAAATCTATGTTAAGAATTTTAAGAGAGTTTATAAGGCAGTGAGGCGGCAGGGATCCAGAATTCAGGAGAGCATAAATTCTTACTTATTATCAGCACGAATTACTATCTCCGCTACCACACAAGCTACAGCTGGTAAATTGTATTTTAACCGAGAGTTGAAGTCTCGGCTGGATTTGTTATATCCCGATCATGCTACAGCTGTTCGCCAAAAACAAATTGAAAGTGCAAAACACCGTGAGTTGAAATTATATCAAATTGGCGACACTGTTTGGTACCGTGACTTTAGCGTATCAAATTCTAAGTTATGGTCTAGTGGAGTAGTACTTAAAATAGGGGAACATCAATCCTATATTATCGTTGACACAAATGGTAATGAATATCGCAAACACCACGAACAATTAAGACCACGTACCATTGAGCGAAAGCGAATTTTGCAAAGCCTAAAACCGTCAAATCCAGCGTGAATATTAATGAGCGAGAACTCGTTGTTTCCGAACTTCACTCAAAATCAAAACATCGCATGTCAACTGGCAGTAAACGTCACCAGAAGCAAGTTTCCGCTGATGCATTTCCTTCGAGAAAATCCTTAGGCCAATCACGACGATCTTTGCCTGTTGCTAACAGCCGGCAATCACCAATCAAAGATCATGCTAAATCACCTGAGAATTTACGAAGCAAGCCGCCGGGTGTCAGCTCTATAACTGTTGATAGACCTCCTACAAGTTCAGTAGACGCATCCGATAAGGCAAATATAGTACCTTTGGCTGACAATAACAGTGCTCCTGTTGAGGAAATTTTACAGCAAGAAAGGTCACAGCCTCCGTTATTTGCAATGGTGCAATCCGATGTACAACCAAGAACTCCAAAACGTGCGAAAAATAAAAATACTCACAAGCGAAAAATTGTGCCATCACCCCCGCCCTGTGATGAAGGTGGACAATTTGAGAAAACTAATGAAAAGCCACGAACTAAAAGATTAAGAAAAGCTGAATCTTTAGTCTTTTAACTAAAACGTGCGAAAAATAAAAATACTCAAAAGCGAAAAATTGTGCCATCACCCCCGCGCTGTGATGAGGGTGGACAATTTGAGAAAACTAATGAAAAGCCACGAACTAAAAGATTAAGAAAAGCTGAATCTTTAGTCTTTTAACTTAAATAATTAACCGGTGTACTACTACTTCTTCGTTTTTTGTTCGTAACTTAGTTATTCGTAAAATCGATGTGATTATTTTTAAACTGTGCGGTGAACGCTAAAACCTGAAAAGACCCTAGTTATATGTGCAGAGAACAGACTCTGTCAATTTTAACTGTCCTCCTTTAAAATTAGGAAAAAATGTATTGTTTATGTTATTTGTGAGAAAAATTGATTTCCCGGTTTTATCAGTACATGTTTTCTTTTGTGTTTTCATGTAACAAAATACTTCCGCATCGGAACCATTACTGAGAGGGGCAATCAGTAAGTACTCCAGTGATTTTTCTAACAAAGTAACTACATCTGCTCCAGACATGGATGTCAGGTCCGACAGCTGCTTTGTAGCGTTCTAGCTTCAATGTTGCTGAAAATTGAAATTAATATAAAAATAAGCTACTTTTTATTGTTAGAATATAAATAAAGAAACTACTTGGTTACAAATGAAAATTTCAAACTGACAAAAAAATTTTTCAGTCAGTTTTACAATGTTTAATTTTTCGTTTATCCGTGTTTAAAAAGAATAAAATCCTAAGTGTATGATTTTGACACAGCTTTCATAAAGTGTTTAGTTTTTTTCTTTGAAAGCCCAATCTTGTGTAAACTCTTAAATTAGACAGTTCGCTAAAAAAATATCTTGCCTATAATACATATTTATTTTTCAGCTAGGCTAGAATTTTTTTTTCATGGTGTCTATTGTGGTGTTGTTATTTGTGGCATCACAATGGCCGCTTCAAAATAGGTTCCTCATTGTCAACCCTCCAGCTGACCATAATAAATCTACCAGGATAGCTATATTATATTGTATTGTATTTAAACTGTACTCCATACTTCCTGTCATATCCCCTGCTCACAGGAAGTAAAGCCGTCACTTCAGTGGTAGGTTATACCAAGGTTGTGTATCCATTTATTTTAATGCCATAGGTTTACCCACGCAGTTGTAGGACTGCATTCCTACATACACTTCAGAAAGATACTCGACAATAAATATAAACAATGTAAGCATTATTGACGGTGGCACGTTCTTTGCCAGCTTAACCACGGCAGCTAGCATGGTATTTTACTACGGCGGCGATGGTGTAAAAGAGGCTACAAATAACGGAACAGAAACTAAATGTGGGAGCAAAAGAAAGCATCTTAGAATTAATACGAAACGTGGCATACCTAAAATAAAAAAATAAAAACCTAAAATGTAAAAAACACCAGCAAAGAGCTTCAGCTCAAATGTAACCGAGTGAATATTGCCCCAAGCTTTTTAAGGACCATTAACAAGTATTGCAAAGCCATTATAATGAAAGTAAATACAAATTTAAAATATATTTCTGTCCACTCAGTCTACAATAGGCCCAAAGCCTGTTTCCTAGTTTTAATACAATCGTCGTAAGCAATTTCTTATCAAAACGTGACGATTATTAGTTCAACTGCATGTTAACGATGGTCGGATGGCAGCACGCCACGTGTCAGACACGAGAACGAGCGACCATAACAACATTAGAATGCACAGGACAACAATACGGAGGGTTGCTAAAGGTGAGCGACGCTGCAGGCTCCAGTGGGCTGTGGTTCAGCATAGCGATGAAAGTGGCGCCTACATTAGCGATGGGAATCCCGAATATGAAAACAGATATCGTCGTATCAAAGCGAAGCAGTACGTATTAAACGAAAGCAAAGAGCAAAAGACGTGTTTATATCAGACAGCACGAAACAATAATATGCTGCTTGTAATAGTTTAAATATTCCTCGTTGCCACGGTAATGTGAAGTCTCGAAACCGAAACCATGTAGGAATAGCGTGCTCTCGAATCCAACGCTTTTGTTATCTTGTTAGTTGCAGCCAGCGTAAAATAATGTATAGGTAATGCCACTCTTTCTCTGTTTCTCTGACCTAGGATTATTAGGTGTTTGGGGAGGATGCGACTTTCTAACAGACGGCGTGCTTCATCGGCTGTACAACTCGCGTGAGAAGGCTTTCAAAGCAATTGCAGCGCTAGATTCAAAACAACGGAGAATGCGCCGGCGATCGGAAGCTTGACGGTTGGTGTTGAAACTGAGGAAACGTCACTAGAGGGCCTCCGAGCTGGGGCCCCGTCATAGGGCTCCATCTGCGCAAGAGTCCATGGTCATAAGGGTCCAAAAGTGACGGTCGAACGGAGCAAATGCCACAGGGGTCCAATGTACTACGGGTCCGCGGTCAGAAGGGTCCCACCCATAACGAGATCCGTCACAAGAGTCCACCGTCACAGTAGTCCAACATGGATCAGCCGTAAGGGTCCAAAGTCACAGCCCTCCAATATTCAGTAGCCAAAGGAGTCCAACGTCAAAAGAGTCCATAGTCAAAAGGGTCCATACAAAAACTTAAACATTTGATAAAGGGGCTCCAAATTGTTGAATAATCACAAGAGTCCAATCATCTGAAGCGGGGTGTCGTCACAAGGGTCCAAAAACATAAGCCCCCCCCCCGTCATAAGGGTACCGTCACTAGGGTCCAAGCACAAATTCCGTCATAAGGGTCCAAATATCACGTACACAACATTTCGAATCATCACGTCTTTTTCCCACGATTTGGAATCCACAATGTACTGAATACGGTTAGATTCTAGGTTTAGGATTCTAGGATTCTAGTTGTAAAAGAGTGCAGCTAGAGCAATATTCCGAGTAATGTCTATAGTCCTATAATATGAAATTTTATTTCCCACGCTCCAACTTAAGTTAGGTCCGCCAGTAAAGATGGGCAACATTCGAATCAATCGCAGAAGATTTTCCAATCGCCAATAAATTGCAAAAAGCCGTTTTTTTCCTAAATCACAATGATTTGAATTAATTCGAATTGCTACGACTTAGAAATATTTTTTTTTTAATTTTTTTTTTTATTTTTTTTTACAAAAAGGGCATTTTACAAACGGCAGGGGCAATGTTTCCCTGTCTCCCCCCCAGTGCACGCCACTGATTCTTCATAATTATAACTAATTAAAATATGCAATGTAACTTGGCACCAAAGCAGTACAGAGAAGTGGAGTGGACAGCTGAATACGTTTTTCCATAGGCTATACCCTAGAAACTTTACACGAAAAGGGAAGCCAGGAATGGGAGGGGGGGGTGGAGCGCTGGGAAAAAATAATGAAATCCTCAGGTTTCCCCCTCCTCTGGCTTGAATGATGCGCGTAAACAGCCGTAGGGAAAAAATCAAGGGAGGAAAAAAGCGTAGAAAAAATAGCCGAAGGAGAGAAAAGCTTCAGGGACATAAACCTACAGACAAAAAAAAAACCGAAGGGAAAAAGCTTGAATAAATTGCTTTGCCGATTTTTTGTATTAATTTCGTTATAGGTTAGTTAGTTGCCATGGCTTGAATTTCACCAGGCAGGCACAGGAGATTCACCATGAAGCTAATTTTTTTACGGCTTTTTCTTTGCAGCTTTTATCCCTGCAGCATTTTTCATTTTTCCCCCCTTCGGCTGTTTTTTCCTGGTTTTCTTACTTTTTTTTACCCTCGGCTCTTACTGGCTCTTGCTAATACTAATTGTTGTGTAATATGTATGCAACCAACAAAAT
>JAHWFP010100305.1:0-20897 GCA_023313725.1 Lithobius niger | reverse complement strand
TTTCTTAACGGAATATAATATAAATAATAATATAAATAATAATAATAATAATAATAATATAAATAAAATCAAATAAAATAAATAAAAAATAGTTGGAATTGCCACGAACCGGCCATGAGGCTTTCAGTTTCTCAGAGAAAACGCACTCATGAGTGGACTTGTTGCGTGTTTAGAAAAAGACTTCTTGCGTGTAACGGATTGCAAGGTCTTAGATCACGTCCCGTAAGTTCGCCAGCTCAGGTCTATCCCAAGAAAAGTAAAAGCAATAAACAAATTTACACTGAAATGGTAAAACGGTAATAAAAAGCGAAACGGTGCAGCACTGAAAACACTCGATGAAACTGACCTTTTGGCACACACAACCATACTATTATCACTAGTAAAAGTATGAAGCGAAACGGCTAAGTAATTAAAAATAGAAAAGCTTTAAAACTTAAAGATGAGCTTTGAAGTCACTGAACCACAAAACGGAATTTGTATGGGTTGGCGAATAAGTAGGGGAATAACGTAACGTTGGGTGTTGCTGTATGCTTCTTGTTTGAAAAGGGCACGGTTTAGCACAGAAACGTCACGTTTTAATTAGCGGATTTTTAATGTTAGCACTTTATTGGAAGAGAAAAGGGAGAGAGGGTTTGGAGGAATGTTCGAGTCGTGAGGATAATTCTCCATGCTTATGATAATCACGACCCGAAGTTCCCTTCACCCACTGTCTTTTTATTATTTTATGGCTTTGTTGACGCCTCACGCTTCATATACACACAAAATTACGTTTGTGGTACAAAGGCTTCGCCTTCTATAACAATTGCTCTAAAGGGTATTACGAATTCGCCGCGGTCTTATGATTGATAGCGCACGTTTCTATATCCCGAAACGTCACAATTTCCTCTAGTATTCTTAGCGTTAAATTGTTTGCTTTTTTTTTTAATGCTGTAAGACCAAGGTGGATATCTGGTCTGTTTTTTTTTTCCCCACGCTCTCGAGCCATCAGTAGTTATAGGCTAACACCCTATATTTGGCCTTAATATTTTTTCTGTAATTTGCGTTACGTACCGTAAATCACATATGAACAGCCTATGGCAGGCAAAGCTACACCCCCCGCCCCTCAAATGCTTTAAGGTTAGAAATTGTGAAATTACTTACTTAGAGACCCTTCCTTTCCCCCAAGTAACTAGGTTATTTCACGATTACTGACCTTAAAGCATTTTTTCTCGTAATTTTTTTGCTCGAAATTGACTGAAAGCTTCATATATAAAGCAAAACAAATAAACTAGTAAACTTAAATTCTTGAACAAATGATAATATGTTAATAAAGCATTGTGTTATTGTGCTAGACCGAACCGAGATCACATACGTAGTGATCGCACAAACGCCGATTTTTTTTTACGAGGGAGTTAGGCCTAAACACCCTCCCTGCCCTGGACACAAGTAAAATTCGAAAAATGTATTATAACTTTGTTACGGCTCACCCCCCCCCCCCTTTTTTAAAAAATCGAATTAATTTTAACAGCCCATGGGAGTTTAACAGTCGATTTACGGTATCTACGTAATCTACACAATAAGATCGTAGGAATCAAGGTCATAACTACTTTTAAGTACATAAACAATCGCTTTAACAATCACTTTAAACTGACAGTGTACGGTATCATTGCTACCTTGTTGTTTTTTTTAATGAGCCTAAACGGTCGCATACACCAAGCGCTCAATCTTACACTACTTAAACTAACTTACAACTAACCTAGCGAAGTGGCCGCAATCATAAATGAAATTGACTTGCTGGAAATGAAAACAAAACACTAAGGAATTTAAATCGTATCAGGTAGCGTAATTTAAGATAGTGTAGAGCGTACGGAATAGCATCCTTTAGACTCCAGCAGAACTGATAATAAATCAATCAATAAAAAAAAAAACAACCAACAAGACATTGTTGGTAATTTACTTTATGCCTCTCCCAGACAATAATATGTAAAAGAAACTTAAAAAGATAAACCTCACCACATACATTTTTAAAAAGGTGCATCCAACACCAGCCGTGCCAAGAACGGACTTCAGCTTGGGAGTAGCATTATTAGCCAACGAAAAAGTGTTTCATGCAACGATGCTTAACCGTGCAAATTTTGAAAACGGCGCATCCTGCGATTTGAGGCACAGGACGCGCTAATTGAGTGAGCGAACCGAACGAAACTCATCGTTTGTTAGCCAAAGTGTGCTCAAAATTTCGATTGAAGAAACTTAGTGAATCATGAGCGACTAAACCGTACCAGTATTGCAAACGGTGCATCCAACATCAGCCATGCGTAGAAGGGTTTCCTCTAGTATTCTATCTAATAAGTGCGTATGAAAGCTAAGTTAAGCCAAATATTGGTAGTAATGTTTTTCCCTGATCAGAATATCAAAAGTGAAACAGAAGGCGTCTCTAGGTGTCATCACCTCAACTAAGTATGTGTAGATTCCTCCAGTCCAGCTTTTCAAGGGTTTATATCAGTCACTACACTATGCACCTTCGGAATGCTGACGATGCTGCGGTCAGGGAAGGGGGTGGGGACTGGGGGTGGGGCGTCTCCCTCGCCTATCGAAGGCCAAAAAAAATTAAAACCATCAAAAGGTGAAAAGTGGTGAGATCTTTTACTCAGTTTTATCTAAAACGGCTAAAGATATTACAAGAGAAAAGCTTCTACATTTCAAAGCAACAACATGCTCCAATTTTAATTCCTTCCCTTTGGATTCACGAACCGTACATTTAATTAGCTGACGACCGTACTACACGCCGGTGGTGTTGGATGCACGGTTTGCAACACTGGTACGGTATGGTCGCTCAAGCGTATGTTTATTTGATTGAATTAAGTTTCTTAAAATCATTCTTAAAATTCGCTTCGCTCACTCAATCAGCGTACCCTGTGACTAAAACACCCCCTCCCCTCCCCCTGCTAATGATCCCCTTTCTATTATATCACATCTATTATATTCTTCAATGTTCTTGTTCATGGTGGCGGAAACAAATGAGGCTCAAGGCAGTCTCGAAGCTGTCCCTTCGAGAAGCATGCTGACCTGAAACGCTTTTCCCCTACGCTTTTCCTCTTACCAGCCACCGCTGCTGCTGCCGATGGTGCTGCAGCGTCGCCGTCTACTGCCTGATATCTGCCTAATTATATCTAAATTTTCCCCCTTTAATTTGAGACTTTATATGCACAATGTTGCCCTCACTCTGGGGACCTCTGGGTTATTTCTGTCCAGAAAGAAATATCAGATCTCGGGGACACTTTTGCTGTTGAATGTGAACCTTCGGAATTTTGTTTTGAGGGGGAAGAGGAGGGGGATTATGACACCCTGTCTAGTGTCTACCCTCCCCAGCCGATGGGCCTGCCTGTTTTTTTAAGTTTTCATAAACGTAACCAATACTACGAAAAAATCCAACGAAAAAGTCCGAAACAAACAAACAAATAAACAAAAAAGATTAAAAAAACAAACAACCGTCATGGGTTGTCTGTTTACCTACTTTTCAGCATTCGGTACTCCGATTTTCCATGGAACCTTTTTGTTCTGGCATCGTATCCACTGGAGGCAGTTGGCATCGGGGTCATCCAAAATTTGGGGAGGGGTGACATTTCCTGGATCGTCGTTGTTGGGGGCGGCACCCCGACCCATCATAGGCATTCGATTGCCGAGCAAACTCATAACAGCCATGATGAGGAAGGAGAAAAAGGCCGTGTATCCCAGTATGCTGAGACTTTGATCCAAAATGGGATAAAGTCCTGATCCTCCTCCACCGCCTCCTCCGTAGCCCCCGCCACCACCGCCGCCACCTCCATATTGTCGTTTAACTCTGCTTAAATTCGTTTCGGATTCGGCAAATGTTCGATGCTTTCGGCTGAGACTTTCAAGTTCATCTTCATTTAAATCTCTACGTGACTTTGATTTGAATTCTGTTTTGTTTACAAGGACGTCGTCGTTTTCAGGGAGATTCAGAGTGTTGTTGTTACTTGATGCAGAATCCGAAGGAGTTGTTGTATTCATAGTGTTGTTTTGGTTGTTTTCGGTGACTTCCCCTGACGTGGATGACGTGTTTGAGTATTCCGGCTGAAGGACCAGTAGGAGTCGGGATATGGGCACGTGTCCCTTTGTGTCCACTCGAATGGCGTTGGTCATGTCCGCTGGCGAGGAGGACGAGTCCGGACCCCAAGAAAAAACGTCTTTGGAAACTAACACGGATGGACTAGAGGAAATCACCGTCCACAACAACGTGAAGACACCGTACTTCGTGAGAGCCGTCTTCACCATCTTCTTCATGGTGTTCTGCGCAGAAAGATAAATATTTGTTAAGCAATAGAAACAGCTCTCATTAAAATAAATGGATAAGTGCAAAACAATTTTCGTTCTGAGGTCCGCGAAACTAACGTAAATCGCCTTTAACAGCTCTGGCACAGCTACCTCCCCCCCCCCCCAAAAAAAAAGTTTTAAGGTCAGAAATCGTGAAATAGTTACAGCACCCCTTTCCCTTGAGGGTGGGGGGAGTGGCTGTAACTAGATGATTTCATGATTTCTGCCCTTAAAGCATTTTAGATCGTAATTGTTCTGCTAGAAATTGACTAAAAGCTTCATGCATTCAAGGAAATCAATGTTTAATTCCCTTAAATCGTGTTTTTTCGACACCAGAATTAACTAAAAGCTTCATACATAAAGCAACTAAATAAACTAGTAAACTGCTAAACTAAATTCCTGAACCAAACCCAGATCACGTTTACACGTGAATGCAGTGGCGTAACGTACAAGTAGGCTAGGTAAGCATTGCTTACGGGCCCCTGCAACTCGGGGGGCCACCAGGCGTCGACATATGGACTGGACGACATCATTGAGATATTTGCATTGAGAAAAGCATGTCGAAAGTATTGCCTTAAGAGCCTCAAGTAGTGAACTAACTACGGTATGTAAATTTCATGTTCAAAGTGCAATATGTTATAAGCAAGTCCAAGTTCCCATTTAACAAGCAAAGCTTATAATAATTCGACAGTTAAGTAGGCTAAAATATACCATACGGAAATGTTTTTTTAATAAAATTTTTCAAACATTATTGTTTGTTTGTGTTGCGAAGTAATTTGTTTGGGCTGAAAAGTTGTTGGTTGTTCGTGTAACGTAAACCAAACAATGTACAGTATGTGTAAAATTTGGACTAAGACAGTCGAAAAGGTCAAAGATATTTTTTTACAAGATACATGTAAAGAAATTTGTTCATTTAAAGATAGCGTACTTGGTGTTAAGCGCATCAGCAGTCAAAAAGGTTTACTAATGAAAATAATTTTGATTCATTATGAAATACTTTGTGTCTGTCATCTTAAAGGTACATTACTCCCAACGCCATTTTTCTCGATCCTCCACAGCAAGTATGGCCTCAAAGCTCTATTTACTTACCGTTAGTCAATCCTTCCTAACTTAAAATGAGGAGTCTAGGAGATTTTCTGTTGAATATTGGGAACGTATTTAATGGCTTCCTGTAAGAAAATGACCCTTTGCGCCCTTACAATAATCATGATGTTTCATCTGTGTGTGTGTGTGTGTGCATGTATTAATTTTAATCGTTTGCTGATAATTACCATGAGGTCAAAAACCTAAAAGACTAATGCGGTAAAAACTAAAATTATTTATGCCAATCGATCGCAGAAGAAAAATTATAAGATACTAGCCTGAAAAAAATAAATTATAAAATGTGATGTTAAAATACAAAATCTTTCCGGTTTGCGACGACACAATTTTTGCGTTCATGCTGTTTCGTCTACTACGCCTAAGGCTAACTGAGATAGCAGCTGCATTCCTCGCTGCGAGGAACGCAGCTGCTATCTCAATTGACCTTGTAATATTACGCAGAGTCTTGTGAAATGGTGCGATGATAACATGAGCGGTAGCAATGTACGCATGGCTGTTGTTAAGGCAGGCGGAATGTACCTTTAAAACGGAAGTTAGTTTTTAAGGTTACCGGTACAAAGTCTTCGATATCGGTAATGTTTGAAATCGAGTTGAAGTAACCATTCAGTATATTTTCCCAGGAGTAAATAAATGCCATTCACGTCAGCAGGACGAGGTAGTGCCCGTGTTGTAACCCTCGACGCTTAGTATTCCACCGTTTGCACAAGGCCGTTTGGGAGAGAAGCAGCAGGTTTCAGCTCCTGGCTTCAAGCCAGTTGATTTAACACTCGCCAAAACCTTATTTTATCAAAGCCAGTAAGTAATAAGAGTCTTTTAACTTTCTGAGCACTGGTGTAGAGTCGGGAGACAAGACACTTAATTTCTACTCCAGTCGGCATTGGCTCGAGATACAAAGAGCCGTCCTCGTTTTAAGTTCGTTTAACGCTAGTTCTTGCACATGTTTCAGCGATTCGCAGCACAAGGGACATTTTCTACGTATATAAAAACACGCGCAGCGTAATTTTTAATGTACGCTTTCCGCAAAAGTAAAAACGGACACTATAGTTCGAGAATTGGCCGCATGGGGCCAGGACTCAGTATGAACGGTAAGAAAGGGTAGAGTTGTGTTGAAGTCTCCTTCATGCATCTCGCTCCTGATTTTCCGATCCGCAGGTTGGTCAATCCTCGCAAGTAATTTTCGTACAAGACAAATATTACAAGAGTGACGTAAAACAATTTTAATAGTAATAAGACCAAAATATTGAAGAATTAAATGTTTCAATAATCTCAGCGACCGCCTTCAAGGATGACGTTGGAAACTTCTGTCAGAATGACTTAAATTATCGGTGTAAATTGGAAGCAACGAAATCCTACCAATCCCCAAAAAAAAAGCAGAATAAAAATCAATAAATCAATGCCGTAATATGGACAGGTAGGCTAAAATGGCCCACAAACAACTTAACCTGCAATGAAAAAAATTGGCAGTGAATTATTTGTCCAAACAATGGCAACTATTCACAGACTCCCATTGAGTTTAATGGTTTCTTACAATTTACCAATAAACACCAATCATCAGCAGTTAGCAGTGTGATGATGTTCAAGGGGAACCTCAAGGTTACTAGAATTCTGCTCAACTGATTCCTAAGGAAAATTGGAAATAAGCCAACAGCCAAAAACATACACTGTTGGCTTACTTCCAATTTTCCTTAGTATTATTTCCAGCGATTTATGTCTATTTATCAACTGATTCCTGTCATTATAACTACTGTTAACTTGTTTACAGACCTTATAATACTTGCGATGCCTTTCAGCCGAGTTAAGACATTTGGTCATCTTGTATTGATCTGATCGTAAACTTTAGGAGCCACACGTGATATCCTGCGTTATAAATCTGTAATATATACTGTTTTGAAAGACGGTTCAACATGTATGCCTCAGCTGATTCTGATTTTTCTCAGAAGCATAACACACACACAAAAAAATCAATGTTATCAGGAGTAGCATAAAAGAGGAGTCTGCAAGATAATTCTGGCCCATATTGTACCACTCGGTCTGCATCGCGACCCCACGTGGCGTGTTGTAGAACGAGTGACCGTTTTTACTTTTGCTGAAAACGTTAAAGGTTTTGACCTCATGGATATGTGTAATAGCCCTAACGTTCTTCCTTGTCCTGCGATTAGTCCAAGCACGTGTCAGTTCGTGAGCAATAACGTTTAAACAGACTTGAAGCGAGAATGGAGTTTTGTTTCGCAATCCAAGGCTGACTGGGGTAGAAACTGCGTGTCTTCCCTCTTGGCTGCAGGCCAGTTCTCGCACGAGCCGGGAATTAATGCCTCCTAGCATTGCTTTGGCAAAACTAGATTATGGGATGTTAAATCGGCTGGCCTGGTGACAGATAGCTAAATATGCAGCTTCTCTCCTATGGACGACCTTGTGACGAGTTGTACAATACAAAGCGAGACTAACAACATAGGAATACACCCGAATTTATAAGCTCCTGTTCAAAGTTGGCGTTCACGGTTGTGAAAATAATAAATAGATACAAACTCAACAAACAGACGATCATTCTTTTGTACATTTATGCTTGGTAACTGGGTATAAAATATGTCGATTCTGGCCAGTTGTAGCACACCAAGGGACACTTAGGATTCGCTTTAAACTTGATCAAGCAAAATACCACGACGCCATATCGTCAGCCGCGATTTACAGGTTGATTAATTTATCAGCCATGTCGGAGTACCTTTAAATTGCATCACGAACAGTACCGCAGTTAGGGGTGGTGTAAAGGGTGCAAGGCTCCCGGGCCCACGTGGTACGGGGCCCAAAATTAACGAGTCAGGGGCCCAAAAGGCACAAAACTTCACTGACGTTTCGTCTGAGTTGGAAGCCCTTTTGTTCCCCAAATTGTTTACTTGTTGAGAAGGGGCCTGACATATTCCCCTTGCACCCCTACTTGGAATTTAAGGCTATTTGCGGTATTGATCACGAATACAAAATTGGTAGTAACGTCCATCAAGAAAAATGTAGTTTGTCCGACTTACCTTGTTTGTTGGTGCTTTGTGCTTGGAATCGGCAGTGTTTGTCGTCTCTCTGTCAACTTTGTTTTGTCTTCCGTGTTGTTCATGGCATCCTCTCAACACTTTGGTAGCCGCCTGTGACCAGCAGTAATTAAGTCACTTGTTGACTCGTTCATTCCTTAAATTCGACCGACACGGCCACGGATTTGGTTCAATCTCAACCACTGCCACTGCTATGTATTCATTACATAAGGTTCAGAAAAAAAATCAATAACCGCAACGTGGTGTCAGGCCAATACTTAGATCCGCGAATATTAAGTTTGTCCTAACCTTGGATGAAGTAGATCACTACGGTCCGGTGATAAATGTTGTCAACAATGGCATCATCAACTCTCCCGATGTCGGACTGGCCAGGAAAGGGTGGTTGTGCCATTTGGAGGAATTACTGGAGCGTCATGTGTTTGACTCTTTCGATAGAGAAAAGGCTACAACATAGACTCAAAGATTACTTAACAAACAGGAAAACAACAGTGAAAATATAAAATGAAACAAGTGATCCCACTGATGTTAAATTCGGTGTACCACAGGGATCAGTTCTAGGCCCCTTGCTATTCTTGATTTTCGCAAATGGCATTGAAAATCCATAAATTTCAATTCCATATCGTAACTGACTTTCTATCCGTGCACAATAAATAATTTTTGTTTTGTTTTTATTATCTAGTATGGACCTTATTTGATAAATCTTTGACAATAGAAATCTAAATTTATTTATCAGCATTTTTATGTGCGTTTTAAAATTCCAATTGAAGTCAATGGTTATACCTAAATACTTGTATTTCTCTTAGTTTCTAATATAGTACAAATGTTTCCACAATTTAACTGATTTTAATATTTAACATAATCTCACAGCTTTTTCATGCACATAAATTTTAGTGTTTTCAGTTTTAGTCATTTTAGGAACCGTAATCTCCATGTAAATTTGATCAACGCTTATGAACACATGGGTTTTTATCAACCAACAATTTAGTATGTTAAAATCCTCCTGTAAATTATCCGCCATTTCTTTGTCGAGTTGTTTATTGATATCATGATCATATCATCTGCAAATAGGTATAAATGTATTTGAGTCAGAGGGTAAATAATAAACAGATTACAAGCACCGCAGAATAAAATTGTAAAAAAATTATTCAGAACTAGAAGAAACAACACAGAAGAGTTACATAAAAAAATATGAAATTTTGAAAATACTAAAATTAAGATTCGAAGTTGTTATAATTAAAAATTATTTTACAAATATCCATAAAAACTGCAATTCAGCAAAATGTGAAAGATTAAGAAGACCAGCAAATAAATTCAATGTACCGCGATGGATAAACAATTACGGTAGAAGGAATAAACAATATTATGTGCCAGTGATTTTTAATCAATTACTAGATAAAATGTTAACTCATTTTAATATCATGAATTTGAAACCACAACTAAAAATATTTTTGCTATATTATGATTGAAGTGAGATGAATAACGTAATTTAACTTCGCGGTTATTAAGAAAATTGTTATAAATAATTAGATTATGTTGAAGAAGAATAGTGTTTTATCTCTTAATGTTGGGTTTTGTAAAATATTTAAATTATTGGTTTGGAATGCATTATTTATTACAATGTGTATATGTAGTTGTGTTTATTTTTAGTGTTTGCTTTATTATTATGTTTGCTTCTCACACAAGTCAGGATGGACTTCGTGATTGTATAAGCAATAAATTATTACTATTGTTATTTGTTTTTGTTTTTTGTACTAATGTGTTAATTAATTTATTATTTATGTAAGTTATTGTAGCTCACACAAGTTTCATTGAAACTTTGAGCAATGTCATGCAATAAAATTTATTTATTTATTATTATTTTACTATTATTATTATTATTATTATTATTAAAAATATGAAGAAAGCACTAATCGGAGCTATAAAAACACAAAGCCAAAAAAATCATGGTTATATCATTGTGCACTTTTTTGTTTTGTTTTTTATTGAATTTAATTATTCGCATGCCACATAACAGATATGGAACGTTGTCCCGACCCCGATAACAGAGTTGTGATACAGTAACTCAAGTGATAAATCAATACAGACGAAACCTATTTACGTTGCCTTTTGGACTTAAACGTCAGACTGCCTGAACGGGTATTGAAACCACAATCTCTGAGTCAGTATGGCTAAACGGTAGAACTTCGGCCCTTGGTTTCGGATGTCGTGGGTTCAATTCCCGCTCAGACTGAAATTTAAGTCCAAAAGGCAACGTAAATAGGTTTGCATCTGTAAAGAATTATCACTTTTCGAGTCCATTTGGCTTTCGGTCCTGTTTATGTTCTAAGCCAGGTGAGATAGCTCAATTGTTTCCGGCTTGGCATTCGCTTGGTTTCATCTCAGCTGGCCTTTCGACCAGTGGCGAATTTAAAGGTACATTCCTCCCAACACCATTTTTCTCGATCCACCACATCAAGTACGGCCCCAAAGGTCTATTTACTTACCGTTAGTCAATCCTTTGCTAAAAATCTGTTTTAAAATGTGGCATCTGGGAGATTTTCTGTTGAATATCGGGAACTATATTTACGGCATCCTGCGATTATATGATCCTTTGTGCGCTTACAATAACCATGACGTTTCATCGGTGTGTGCGCATGTACTAATTTTTTATCGTTTGACAACAATTACCATGAGATCAAAAATCTAGAAGACAAACCCGCTAAAAATTAAAATGATTTATGCCAATAGATCGCTGAAGAAAAATTATAAGATACTAGCCTGAAAAACTGTAAAGTGTGATGTTAAAATACGAAAATCATTCCGGTTTTGTGACGACATAATCTATAACTTGATGCTGTTTCGTATACTATCTCACTTGGCGTTGTATTCCTACGCCGAGTCTCGTGAAACGGTGCGATAGTAAGGCAGGCCGGATGTGCCTTTTATTAAGGGAAGAGCCTTGGTAGGGTGGGCTCTAATACAAGGCCCAGCCCCTGTTCCTTTCCCCAAAGTTCTGGGAGACCTTTTCTTTTTTTACTACTGTATTTTGCATTATTACGGCTGCCCTCGGTTATGAACACCGAAAAGGCCCCATGTCGGCCCTTTTATCGAGCAGGCCCCCCTTAAATCCGCCCCTGCTTTCCCCTAGATAAAATGTTTTGAGACGTAGCGAAAGGAAGTTGCCTTTAAGTAAGTCTTCATCCGCGTTTGTCTAATAATAAAGCAACCACTCCTCACCTCCCGAATAAAAAGCCATTCCAGGAGTAGATAACGTCCTAGACGGAGATCATGGTCGCACAAAAAAGATTTTGCCTATAGAGCTATGTTATTTCTAGCGTAGCTTTCGTAAATATGCACAGATATGCTGTAAATAATGTAAAAAAAAAAAACCCACGTCGGAACATCTCTTGTTTTACACGCATTATGGTCAAGTTCTGGATGTGTCATCGCGTGACAATTGTTTGGCGTCAGAATAAATTACAGGATGAAGGAAAACAACGTAATTTCTACTTTCCCAGCCATTGACTCTTAAGGAAGTGCGTTGCTGCGGGCAAACCTTAGTTTATCAAAACCTCGTCATGCTTTAGCAACAATGTTGTGACAACAGAAATGCTTGGCTTGTTTATGAATATTTGGTTTGATGACAGGGAATTAAAGCAAAGGTTTTTGGCCTTAGCAGTTGTTGACTGCTGCTGATACCTGAGAAAAATTAACCAATAATAAGCCACCTTTTTAACGATGTTGTCCAACTCTATGGGTAAATCATCACATTTCAAGTGTAGCGGGGCAAGGCTTATCTTATCGTGATATCTGCCCAGTTCAAGTTTTTTTTCTCCATAAAAGGTGATGACTTCGTGTCGACACACTGCCGGAATGGGAAGAGTTGTCCCTGGCAGCGATAAACGCATGAGTGTGTGGGGAATGGGAATTGGGGGGAAATGGTTGGAGAGGAAGAGGTCCTAGTTCACTAGCTGGGTAAATGGGATGGAACCGGGGGGGAGGGGGGGGGAGGGGTCAGAAGAATAACCAAATATGGATGCAATTTATTTACGTTGCCTTTTGGACCTTAATGTCAGAGCGCGGGGGATTGAACCCACGACATATGAAACCAAAGGTCGAAGTCCTACCGTCCTGTTTAAGAATAACCATGAGTCTATGAGTCGTTCGTACGGAACTTTTCATGGACTCATGGAATAACCAAAGCTGAATGATTAAAAGAACTGAAACAGGTAAGAAATTAGTAAATAAAGAAGAAATGATAAGGTAAAGGGTAAACGAAGCAAGCAGTCTGCATTAAAGACTGTCCTTGTGACGATACACGATACACAAATCTGAGAAAGAAAGAAAAGGCAACTGCCCCAACTGGGACTCGAACCCAGGACTTCCAATTTACTAGCTGGGCGCTCTAACCCCTGCGCTACTGGGGCGGGTTCTGGCTACTTGCATTATTTCTAGTGTGGAGGCCAAGAAGCAATGTTGCTTTCCCTCCTTGTATGTATGTTTGTGACCTCTAGGTCACCACTGAGAAAGATTGAACAGCTTAGCGCAGCCGGAGCCTGTAGCCAAAACCTGCCCCGGTAGCGCAGTGGTTAGAGCTCCTGGCTATAGTAAACGGGAAGTCCTGGGTTCGAGTCCCAGTCGGGGCAGTTGTCTTTCCTTTCTTTCTCAGATTTGTGTATCGTGTATCCTCACAAGGCCATGTCTTTAAGGTAAGAAATTAGATTGTTGTGCTAGTAAGGACGCATCTTAAACATACCAAACCTTTTTATCCTGGTGTACCTATTTAGAGTAGATGCCTCCAAGGGACAATCCGAAATGAGTACATGTGTGATAGATAGGAGGGAGGTAATCGGAATGATAGCATCTGCAGCCTGTTACGTGCACAGTTGGAGTAAGGAAACTGGCAAAAGAAAACAAAACTGTTTGCCTCAAAATCCGTTGGCCCTGGTGGCTCTCCGCCCAGTCTGCCCACGCATCAGTAATAAGTAAAGTGATGGTAGCTGGCTAAATGGTGGCACAGCTCAGCATAGCTCATACCAGTGTTCCTTAAAACCTACACGTCCGTAAATTTATGGTGCCCCTGCTCGAACTTATAACACTGGACACGGGGATCCTTGCAAAGTTTCTACCTGACATGGTTAGGGTAAATGTGAAAGACTGTCAGGGTCCTCCAGTAGCTTTGGGATATATTTGGTCTACCTTGGTCAATCTTTAGGCTTTGGACGTTCGAATCCCCAAGTTTTCCCCTCCTCTTACTAGACTTATTTCTGATTTTAAACTATCTAGTAAGTTTCAGAACACATCAGTTCGCCTACATAGGCATTAGTTTGCTTCACATGTTTAAGGCTAAAAAAATAATTTAACTCTTTCTTGCCCAGTTTCTGCTATAGCGGTCGGCTATACAACGGACAAAAACTGGCTTGCAATACACAACGCAAGCTTTGTAACGGGTTCCTGTAGACCCGGAGCAAGGCAAGGAAGCACATTAATTAATTATTAATAAGCACATTATTAATAGTCGAGAAATACGGAGCGGCGCGTCATGTTAAGTAGCATAGCCCAGGATTCAGAATCCAGTCTTGGATTTTCCTGTCTTATACCCAAATGTTGCTATGGGTAACAGGTTCACAGTTCTAGTTCCAGGTCCGGGGTCTGGCACCTTCTGGTTGCTTCTGGTAAGGGAAGTCTTGAGTGCTCATGTGCAGAAATACACTTTACTTCCTCATCTTGAAGGTCAGTTGAAGTTATAACGGTTTTGCCAATCTGGATAAATCCACGAAAAAGTCGGGCTGAACTGGACTGCTCCAACAAACTTCCCCCTGGCAAAACGTCCGCCTCTTATGCCCGACAGGAAACACATGTAAAAGATTGTTAGGTAACTTTGTGCTGAACCATTTAGCGCTTTGGTTACTTTATCAGCAATGTTGAATTTGTTGGAACATGTTCTATCGTCCGAGTTCCATCCCCAATCTTCACTCTTACATGATGGTAAGCAATATTTATAGATATGCTTAGTCCTTGACTTCTTGACAGAACTGACGGCACTTGAGTGTACACTCTACGAGTCGGGTTAATAGTAGTACAGGCGACTTGTTATCTGTCAGAATCCCAGTTTCTTTAAGGATCTTCAGTCCATAAGCATTCCTGGATTCCTTCATATTGCTTCATATTCAGACTACATGCTAGATAAAGTTACGGATCAATGCAAGTTTGATTTCCTTAGGAATGGGATTCCTCCGTAAGTGGCTAAGATACAAGTTTTTGGTCTTCTACTTGTACGATCATTGGAGTAATAAATAATGGCCAGTCCCTTATAAAGACACAGGCGTCAGACTTGCATGTATACATATTATTCCTGGACATATCTTCTTCAAATTTGACGTACCATCTTCTTCCAGATTTAAGTAAATACAGACGCAAGCCTATTTACTTTGCCTTTCGAACTAGTATGTCAGACTGGCTGAGCAGGGAATCGAACCCACGACCTTTGGAACCAAAGGCCGAGGCTCTAAGTAAAAGTCTTTAATTCGTATTTCACGTTTAACTGTTCCATTCGTTTCACTTGGAGTGTGGCATGGCAAATAAGCTTCCCTCCAGTGACGAATGGAAGGTGTATGTTTATATGTATATATGCCCGTGTTAAATGCTGTCTATGGTCGTTAACAATAAACACCTGTTGTGGGCTATATTAGTGGTAGCAGGTCCCACTAGGACTGCTAGTGACCATGGAGTGTTCCAGAAGCGTATGGAGCATGTTTTGGTCGCAATACCTAAGGCCAAGCTTTTTTATGATGATGATGTGCTCGCAGCTGGAACAGGAAAGGAGCAAGACACCACTCTTGTGAAAGTTTCTCTGCGCTCTGTGGTGTGGTGAAACAGTCCAAGTGTAAATTAAACCGAACTGAATTCACATATTTGGGGTTTAAAATTGACAAGGATGGAATGCGTAACCTTCCCAAAACTATGGACTCTTTAAGTGCTGCACCAGATCCCACAATCAAGCAGAATTAAAATCATTCCTAGGATTTATAAACCAGTATTCTAAATTCGTGTCACATTTGGCTATGATAAAAGATGCTTTGAATAAACTGCTGAGCAATAAAATACCCTGGGTGTGGTCTGAAGCTAGTTCAGAAGCTGTAGCAAAGACAAAAAGTGCGTTTCTCAGGTTGAGAGTTCTAGTTCATTATAATCCTCTCTTAAATGTTTCAGTGGACGAATGTCTCTCCCATAGAGGTAGGCACAGCACTTTTTCAGGAAATATGTAATGGTGAGGGTTGGCCTATAACTTTCACCTCAAGAACCCTGAACTTTAGATAACTGGAAATAAAGTGGGCATTCCAGTTATAGTGGCAGCACATGTGCAGCATGCATTGTTTCTGAATGCTTACAATTATAATTTGCAACATATTCAGGGCAAGTTAAACATGACAGCAGGCTATTTGTCTAAATTATTTCTATCATATGAACATCCAGAAGTAAAGAAAACTAGCTGTGAGTTTGCTGAAACCATTATGAATTTGAACACTATTGAGTCTTTACTGCTCTTGAGTGATCAGTTGGAGAATCACATGTTGAAAGACAAAATGCCTTCTCAAGTATATCGTTGTGCTAATAGTGGGTGGCATCCCAAGGTCGATAAGGACGAATTGAAACCATTTTCCTAACGAAAAAAAGAGCTGTCCTTAGAACGATATTCTATTTGTTGGGGTCACCGGCTTGTTATTCCAACTGCTGTGTGTCTTTTGGTCCCAGCCGAATAACATGTGTGACGTTGTGGAATAGTGCTATTAAAACCCTCACACGCTCACGTGTTTGGTGGCAAAATATTGACGCTTATTTGGAAAAATGAAGTTAAAACATGCATCGAGATGGTATTGAAAAAGTGAGGAAACACGTCTGGGAGCCGTTGCACGTAGATTTTGTTGGGCCTTGTAATATATTTATCATTTATGTTTTTCATAATTTTGGATGCTTATTCGAAATGTCCAATTTATCTTTAAAATGAAAACAACAACAAGTAGTAAGATAATCCAAGTAGTGCATGCCCCATTTCCCACCTATGGCTATTTTACAAAACTCTAGTATCTGATTAACGGCTGAAATCTGGTTTCACAAGAGTTCACAGTTTTTAAAGCCGTGTGGAATATGTCGTATTACTAATGTCCCTTTCTTTCCCCAGAGCAATGACGCAGCAAAGAATAATATTAAAGCTTTTAAACTTTCACTAAAAGCAAGTGTTCACGAAGGCTTAAGTGTCAATGAAGCGTTGCTAAATTTTTTAGTAAGGCTCGCTCATTTCCACACACAAAGACAAATGTAAGTCCTAACAAGTCATTTCTTCACCGTGAAGGGCATGGAAAATTGCATCGCCTAACACCTAACATACAAGACAAGGTTGAAATAACAGAAGACCTGCATAAGCGATTAAAGTCATTTCAAATCGGAGATAGGATTTACTTACTCAATCATAGTACTGCAGAAAAAACGTGGTGGATTGTAGGAATAAATACTACAAAACTAGGCAATGTTCGTTATTATGTCAAAACATGTGACGGAAGCAAGAGTCTCAAGCATGCAGACCAATTAAAAGTCAGGATACCAGTTTATGACCGTATCACATGAAACTCCATTAAAATCGCAAAATCATTCATCCGGTGACGAGATTCCATTGAAATGTGGGAATTCGGAGGCAAGGTCAACTTCCCTGTACAATTCTGCATCAATGCCCGCATTGAATGATGAAACGTTCAATTTTGAACATCCACCTGTTTTAACACCACAGAAGAATGTTAAGCGTACGATTTATTCTGGAAATAGGAAAAATCCGCCAATTTTTTCTCCCAAGTGACGTCACATTCATTACAAGATCGTCGAAGGTGTGCTGTTGTGGTCCCTGACAATTCAGTGCAAAGGTGCGGCAGTCCGGTGAAAAATGCGGATTTGTGTAGTTCATCATCAAATTTACCTCAGAATTTCAACGTGAATATACGTCATCTTGGTTGAGGCATTGTACTTGATGTATTAAAGCTCCCCAGCATTTAAATTCATGAAGTAGTTTGGTTGATGGGAAAGTGTGTGGCTATATAATTTTTAATGTACGTCCCATTAATAGATTGTGTGTTGTTAATTTTATGTGAATGTTAATTTTTATGTTTAATTTGCGTAACAAATTATTGCAAATAGTTTTTTTTATTTATTAGGAAGTATACACTTGTTGAAACAAGTTGTTACATAAATACCAAGGATTGGCGTAATCTTGGGGGAAAATATAATTTTTTTAATACTCTTTGGATATCAAATTTTGAGAAAAAAGTTGTCAACTAAAATTTGCATACTTGTGTGCTCTAATAATTTGAGCTACCTGCTCCAATCTTTTTTCAAGGGGGGGGGGCAGTGTAAAGTATGTGGATGCCCTACATATGGGGGACACTACACTGTCCTCTCTAGAGACAAAGGCATATTGATACCTTGGACAGCCAGTGCTTTAGGCGCCACATGGTGTGCATAATTAATATGCCAGTGTTGCAACCATGATGATCTGTGGTCATCTGACCACTGGTGGATTAATAAAAGAGCTTGTTGGCCTCAATCGGGACCACACACCTTGAAGCCTACTAACATGACAGGTTGTCTTTTGTCCCACCCCCTTAGGTGGTGGCACTGGAATGCTTACATTACCGAAATAACAGAAACAACAAAAAAAAGTCTGTCGGAGATTATCATTTTATGTGATTTGAAAGGTCACCAATTTCGCTAACCTCTTCCCCTTCCACACCCTTCCCCCCACGACATTTGTTGTACTGCCAAGAAGAAGCAAAAAAACTTACCCAGTCAAGAGTTTGAAACAGAGCGCTCCCGCCATCCTCAAACTGCAAAAAAGACCAACCGTAGACGCTGAGACAGTACAATTGCTTTATAACAGTCTTGTCCTTCCAAAGATTTACAGACAGTTCCGACGCTACTTCCTTCATTTCCTTGAATGTCCGCAGCTCCACACCAATAATTAATGATTCAGAATTCATATCTTTATTTATCAACTTTTATTTTCCAAATAAATTACAATACTACAATAACTTAACTAAAAATGTACGACTGTTTTAGGTGCATACCTTAAATGCAAATCAACAGTGGCGTTCAATAAATAATATATACAATGAATAATAGTCACACATGCACACTCGTAAAATAATAAATAACAGTTACACATGATCACAATCATAACTTCATAGAACAATACGTATTTGGTGATGGAGGAGTTGAAAAAATGTAACAACAAGAATCGGAACAATTAATGCTCCCATAGCTTTGAAATTTATGATACTCTACACAAAAAGATTATATTCTAAGCTCAAACTTTACTTCAAAGTCGAAATTAATTCTTTTTGCATGGATTTACGGTTTTTGTTTTGTGTTCCACATCTAAAATAATGCATCACAGCAAAACGTGGGTGCATAAAAAAACCACAATTCTTGTAAAAGATTTTACAGTCTGCCAACTTTTGAGATACACAATAAATTTCTTCACTCTCGGTGAAGGGAACGTAAAAAAAAGCCAAACAAATCAACAGTAGCTGGATTGTGCCAAAATATTTTAAAATGTTTGAAGCACTGATCATCAATATTTTGTTCCCTTAAAGATACAGTCAGTAATTAATATCCTACGACAGGACAACTTTACGTGCAGAACTTAGTCGCAAAACGAAAATTACACAATTATGAAATTTCTTAATAATGTAGCATCCTCTTAATTTTCCATTCCTTTGGTAATACGAGTCAACATAAAGACTAGCAAAGTCACTGGAGCAAATGTTGAAAAAATAATTTAAGGCCTAAATTCTTCATATGCAAGTAATTATCCCAAATATTCGTAAAGACCCTCGGACCTTCATAATCATTTGGGGCGGTTGACTTACTTAATACAGCAAAAATTGATTGCATCATTGGGATTTGATTAAACGCTAAAATCGAAAAATAAAACCTACTGCCACAGCCCCCATACAATAAAGCATTGGTCTTAAGATGAATGTACTACCATAACGAAATGCAGACAGACAGATTGTCATTGAAATTGTTCACAACCACAGTCCATTAAACGCTGAAGACCAGGTACATTACGTGCTTCTGGTTGCGTTCAATACTAACAATTAAGACATCACCTCAACAGTCCCTTGACACTTGAATACCCGGTAGAATATTACACACGGGAACCCAGGTGTAAAATACCCGGGAACAGAGAATAGAAAAGTAATTTAACATCATCGAATTAGACCAGAAAATGTGGGAGCATTTGACTCGACTACAACTTCATTACAAACTAAAGCTCTAGCAGGCACCAGTAAATGAGCATCAGGTTTGGTAGGTGCCGGGCTCTGTTTATCATACTCAAAATAAATAACAGCAATAAATAATTGAAGACAGTAATATCCATACAGTCATGTACCAGTGTGCCTTTCTCACTACAATGTTCATCAAGAACACCATTCACTACTCAAGGCTGGCATGTAGTTCAAAACTTCAAAAACAGGCTAAACTTTGAAAGTCAACTAAACTTTGAAACCTGATGTACAACTTGAAAAGTTGGATTGTACAACTACTGAGTCATTCATACACTGTCTTCTTGACGCTTAACCTCTCGAAGGGTGCAAATTGGAAAGGTCGTTTAAATCTGAACCACACCGGAGAAATCTCTCTTCACACGTGTTGCTCTCTTTGCCAAATTCGTCAGCTGATGGGAAGTAAGTCATAAGCCATTCCTGGATTGACCTCACGGGCTTGCGATTGCTTCTGAAATGGAAATACACACTTATGTAATGCGGTGTTTGTAGTATTTCTAGATTTGAAGCAAGACGTAACATTGCAGGTTGAACCTTAGCTAAACTTTAGTAAGTTAGCCTTTAATATATCGGGCCTAGTGGCGTACATTTTTGACAGTGTACAGTGTACACCATGACAGTGTGAACTCTTTTGTATCTCAGTACGACTGATCCTCATGGTGGCAAAACTCAGCCCAGCTATCTAAGACAGAAAAAGTTAACTGTTTCTTTGCGTCAAAAGCAAGCAAATAATAAACAAAAAATCACACGATAAAGGTTAAAAAAGCAAACAGTTAGCATTTAAAACTTGCCTAGTAAGTCTAGTATCCACCCAAAACCAAAACTGGTATAACAGAAGCCACCAAGTTTCCAAAAAGGGATGGCTTTTGAACGTAGTGATATCATTCAGCCAGGAAAAGGCCGCCAAGGTTAAAACTTAGAGCATTCCCCTCTTCTTTAATTTCTTTGTTTGACTATTTTCTTAAGACTGCTGAAATATTTTGGACTTAGAACTGTACAATCCTATAGTTCTGGCATTGACATTTATTCAGTTCGTCATATTTTCAGATAACAATAATCATTTCTGGTAAAAAAAAAAAAATCCGAAGAAGAGGGCAATGCATCAAGTTTGCTGGCTAATAGAATTAAC
>JAHWFP010100304.1:0-24931 GCA_023313725.1 Lithobius niger | reverse complement strand
TTTTACACCTGTATGGACAAAATGCCTATCGAAAATTTGCAAAATACTGACGAGTATTTTTGACTTTGAGTTTGAGCGTCTACACAATTTTACCGTGGTTATTTAGACCTTATCATCTTTATTTTGTCTTGACAGCACTACAAACCAAAGAGAATGGGGATTAGAGATTCACAAAGTGATTAACCGGGATCACCGTTATATCTTGCTGACATCTCTGCAGCTTGTAGGCGTTTGCCTATTTGTTTTTGTACGCCCTCATTTAGCCCCTTTTATCAGGTAACGTAAACACATTCACATTTTTTTCCCCCGGTTTTTTAAATAGTGTATGTAACGATAGTAGAACTACTTTATTTTCCATTGCAGGGATGTGGCGACTGATATGGTCAAGACTGGACTAGGAGGAGCAGCAGGCAACAAAGGCGGTGTGGCCATTCGCTTTCTACTTCATAATACATCAATGTGCTTCGTATGCGCTCATTTTGCAGCTGGACAGCATCAGTTCAACGAGCGAAATGCCGATTTTGCAGAAATTACTAAAAAATTGATGTTTCCTATGGTAGGTATTTTTTCTATCACATTTAAACGTTGGCTTTAAACATGCCCACGAAGCACATTTTTTTTTGGTTCGTAATTACCGTATATCACCTAATATAAAACGACTGGAATATAAGAAGAGTAGCATTTTTGGTCTCGCTTATTCCAAAGAAATAAATGGCTGCGATTACAAGACTTTAACAAAGCTTTCATAAGGCTTAGTATTACATTTATTAGTTTGTATACTAATAAATTTACCTGATACCGGATTCGAAGCCCGAAATTGTAATAACATCTGCGTACTGAGGCCAATTACAAAATATATTGAGTTTTTTGCTAAATAATTCAAAACAAAAACTAATTTAGCAAATGGCTTGAGATAAACACCATTGGATAGCTCTTGAAAAAAACAATTTGAATGGTGTATTCAAACATCAAAATCGAACAAAATTTGACTGAGTTATGGGTTTGCATGCGAGTATAATACGATACCGCTGTTTTAATGGTTTAAATTTGGAAAAAGAGTATCATCTTATATTCGAAGAAATACGGTACATTTTTACAAATATTCATTGTAAACTCCTGTATTATTTTCGTTTCAGGGTCGTACACTAAACTCTCATGACTATATATTTTGGTGTGGCGATTTTAACTACCGCATCGACATGCCCATTGACGAGGTGAAAGAAGCAGTCAAACGACAAGACTGGGCTGTTCTTCTTGAACATGATCAACTAAAAGTTCAGCAATCTGCTGGGCAGGTGTGTGATTACAAATTTTTGCATCCAGCATTTGTGTAGCGTTGTTATTTTAGGTGAGAACTAATTGATTGAAGTGTTGCAATAACTCAATTAGGCCGCTCAATAAAGTCGTCGGTCCTGGAACCTTTTTTTTATTCAAAAGTCGTTACAGGTGTTTCTTAATTAAATATTTTGTGCATACTTGGTTTTCATTGTGCTGTTTCATCTTCTCCAAATTTGGGTGCATAATATTATAAACTAATATTTATAAATAGCCGTTCCAGTGCACATTTAATTTAGTTACAGTGTGCATTTAATTTAGTTTGGTTAATGTTGAAGGATGACTGAATTTTGGATGATAACTCGCTGCATTACGAGATACCCACATGCTACACTAACCTTCATAACACAACGGTCAAATTTCGGCCACAACATTATGACGAATATTCCATTTTGCAAAATTTGCAACCAGGCGCCACTGCATCGAACTATTTAAAACAGAATCACATATTAGGAATATCAAACTAAGCCTTTCAAAATAAGGAAGCATGATTGGGTGTAGACCAGGTTACACTTGATTTTTTTTTTGTCTTTTAGGTGTAATATACCTAATTTACTTAGTTCTAGTTTCATTGAATGACACTAACTAGTCACGATAGGGCGTGTGAGCAATTTCAAGACGAAGATGGCATTAAGCATTGTAAGCTGCGAAATAGTAGCCTGGTAAATTGAAAGCAGTTAGTTCTCAAATTGTTAATAACTTACGATCCTTAGCTAAAGAGTTTAATGAATTTACTAAGGCTGCACCGACACGAGCTTTGTCGATCTGATACCGAACCGATTTTTAACATTTTTGCCAAAACCAATATCTTTTAATATCAATTAGCTCTCACCCACAAAGATCTCTAGACAGACTGTTTCGCCCTTGTCTGGGCTCGTCAGTAGAGAATACTTTGTGGATGAGAGCTAGGCTACGCTTGCTAGGGCAAATGACAAGGGCGAAACGAATACGTTTTCAGCAAGCGAAATAGCAGAAACTTCTGCTTGTGTGGGGCTCCATTCTACTGAATGGTTGACACCCGGCCCTAGGACAATTTTTACCAATTGATCATTAAATATCAATCAGCTCTCATCCACAAAGATCCGTAGACAGACTGTTTCGCCCTTGTTTGGGCTCGTCAGTAGAGAATACTTTGTGGATGAGAGCTAGGCTACGCTTGCTAGGGCAAATGACAAGGGCAAACGAATACGGTTTCAGCAAGCGAGAGCTAATTGATATTAAATGATCAATTGGTAAAAATTGTCCTAGGCACGGGTGTCAGCCAGTCAGTAGAATGGAGTCCCACACAAGCAGAAGTTTCTGCTAATTCGCTTGCTGAAACCGTATTCACTTCGCCCTCTTCAATACCGATATCCTAAATTGTATCTCCAATTTTTCATCAACAGTGTAGTTTTCTGCAAAAGTCCAATAATTATTAACATAACAAATATTAGATAGTAACCTGCAGTTAAAACATAGCTAGAAAGATTCTCAGTGATTTCCTGGGCAAAATGTTACGAACCGCATGTCGTAATCTCGGAACGGTTCCAGGATTATCGATATTTCTGTGAATGTTACTGATACAGCAAATCTCGACAACCTATCCGATCCAGTATCGGTCTGAAATTTTGCGAACTTATAACAAAAAGAAAAACAATAGGATTTTTGGTTCAGGCTTTTTCACACTACCGCAGCCTCTAATCGAAATGAGTGAACAGGGCTTGGCTGAATCGTACAAAATAAAGTTAGTTTGGAGATTTTTGTCTGTGTGGTTTTCGTGATAATAACTTCTTTAAATGCAAGTTTCTTTAAAAAAAATCTGTAAAAATAGTTCCCTTCAGTTTTTGCATAAATCGCTTTATTTAATGCTCAAATACCCAAGGTAAAAATAATTTTGAATCTGTACATAGCCCTCCACATGGTTGCATGCTACTGCATTCCCTAACAAAGCATAGCATGCTATCTACCCATCAGTATCACTTGGGCTTCAACTTAAGTTGATGCTGTTAGTGCTCAACGATTTTTGAATTGTAAGGGGGGGGGGGTGAAAAGTCCTTAAAAAGACCTAAAATTCTGTGAATTGTGTTTGTATTCGATATGTGCTTCATAAAATAAAACCGGTTTTCACGGCTTATTTTTCACTAACAAAATTCTTGACGAAAGGGGAACTGGGTGGCCCAGTAACTAGCATGTCATTTTTTCTATGATGTTCCTTGGCTCTGCCTTTCCCTTTAGCTCGTGTCATTTTGGGCAGGCGATTGAACCAAGCGGCCATCCATATATTACGTCACTCTCTGGTGGGTGCGTGATTTATTGTGACAATTGCGACACGGATGGGGGAGGTGTTTCCAAAATGTGAGGTCACAATCTTGCATCATATTTTGGTGTTCGCATCACCTTAATTTTTTTGAGTACTATTTTGGAAAACACTAGTTAGATGCAACTGAATTCCATTTATACACAGAAAAACTCCCAAGATATAAACCCGTGGATGGTAATACATTTGAAAAAGCAAATGTAAAGTACTTTAAAGTTCTCTTTCGATGGGTGTGATTGCAGAAGAGTGCCGTAATTATTACGGAGGGGGTGGGGGGTGGGTTGTTTTAAATTGTATGACATTTGTGACAAAGATTGGTGGTGGTGTTTCAAAATAGGCCAAAAAGCATGGCATAATATATGGACGGCCAAATGATAAGAAAAATGTTCCTGTCCATCG
This sequence comes from Lithobius niger, assembly GCA_023313725.1. Classification (NCBI taxonomy): domain Eukaryota; kingdom Metazoa; phylum Arthropoda; class Chilopoda; order Lithobiomorpha; family Lithobiidae; genus Lithobius; species Lithobius niger. Next base: position 20,901 of record JAHWFP010100304.1, on the reverse strand, counting down.
TAAAATATCCCTTTTTTATTTTCTGTCTTCCATTTGTTAGTAATTTATGAGGAAGGAGCGATTCAGCAAGCCTTCGTTCATTGAAATGCTTTAAACAGTACCCATATGGATGTCTCATAGGTTTGATTCTTCAGTCGTCAGCGCTTTGCTGTCTTTGGTATTTCACGAATTCTTACAAAGTTCCTCCTCCCCATAGGGGGAATTCCGGCATGTAGGATTGGGGATAGAGTCTTCATAATACGTTTCTTGGCCTTGAATTTATTTGGTAGTTATGAGATGCATGGTACTTGCCGCAGTTGTTGCAGCTCCTACGGTTGGGGTAGGGGAAGATTTTCCCTCTTTCCTCAGTTGCCAAATCACGCCAGTTTCACACCTGGGTCATCCCAGGTTCAGTTTTCTTTAACCCAACCGTCATGTCAGTCTGACAAGCTTTCGGACGTTTGTAGGATTGATAGAATGACGGTAGTTACCTCCCATTTAGTCTCATCAGATTGGTTTGTATGGGAATGGCCACATTCGTGCACGCTGTCATGTTTTTCAGACCTTTTTCATTTTTCTCCTCGGTAAGCTTCTCGTGAGGCAATTTCAAGCTTATGCTACTATTACTTCTGGAATCACGCTTAAATTCAAAATCAAACAAATACTACCAATTTGCCTATTTTCGATTGGCTGCAATCACTAAATGCTAGGCATTGTTAGGGAATGCAATAGCATGCCGCAGGTGGAGAGTGGTGTACGTATAGCTTCAAAACAATTTGTAACTTTGCCATTTGAGCAGTAAATAAAACGATTAGGCGTAAACTGAATGTAAGTATTTTAGGATAGTAAAGACAAATTCCGATTTTAGAGGATTTTCTCTACATTGACTTAGCAGAAGCTCTAACAGGGCGGTAAGCCAGCCTACCGTTATCCCCCGCAACTGCAGGGGTTGCATTACGGATGAAGCCTCAAGGGCCTAACCTAAGGGCCCAGGGAGGCACGTAAGCGCAGTAATTTCAGTTGTTGATGTAGGCAAGTACTAAAAATAACATCCCAACTAAATGATGCCAGTTGAATAATTAATGTAATATTTATTGTTTTGCTACGGTAGTGAATAAAGAATTCACGTCTGAAAATACTGTTATTCATTGTAATATGTACATGATTTAGCAACGTTTAATGATGGCGTAGCTTTAGACTGGCGTGGCGTAGCGTGTTTGCGCGACTCGCCGTAACCTCCCGCCTGCCCCTCCTTCCCCCCAAAAAGAAAAATAGACAAAAGAAAGAATTGATTGTGAAACCCATTTCATTAATTTCATCCAACATTTTAATCCTCGTGTAGGTTTAAGAACGAGGACCAAACACAAAACTCTTCAATTCCCTCCCCTTCCCCTCACGCCTCACCAGATCCTAAGTTTAGTTAGAATAACACAGTTGTTTGCTGTATAACAAGGCCTCTGTGAATAAACTCAGAGTTGCATACAACAATGCTGCTAGACGGCTACATGGTCGGCCACCATGGTACAGTGAAAGTAGGTTAATTGTTGAGAATAACCTCCCATCCTTTGGAGCTATCAGAAGAAAAGCTGTTTGGGGAACTCGTGTTCGGGTGTTGGCTTCTCTGGTGCAGGCAGTGACCAGATTTTCACTGTGCAAAGAGTACACCTTCAGTACATGGCATGCAGTACTGTACGGTGATTGCTTGTGTTTTTGCTGTGTCATAATTCATTTCCCTTGGCCTTTTGTATAATCTGTAACTCGGCACTTTTTGAACTCAAGCAAAGGTGCTGTGGTCCAAAAAAAATCGTGGGCCGAATTTTTGAAATAAAATAATAATAATAATAATTTCCCATAATATTCATATTGACAGAGTTCATCATACAAACCAAACAAATAAAATAAGTATCTCACAGAAACTTCAATTATTCAGTGGCAACTTGAAGCCTCCTTTATCAGCGTGATGAAAGCTGTCAATGGACCTCTGTCCTGATGGACTTGCGTGTTGAACTCTGTCAATACGATTCATGAAAACCAAAGCAACAATACCAAGTCTGTGTTTACAGTGTTTACTATAATATTCAATCAGAAGGTTACCATGCTTCTTGTCGTGGAATAAACTAAGCAATTTGCCTATTTTGTAAATTAGTTTCTTTTTAGTTGAATTAATACTGATAGTGTAGTTTACTTATTTTGATTTCAGACTTTCAAAGGCTTTCATGAAGGTGAAATAACATTTCCGCCAACTTATAAATATGATCTTTTTTCTGATGATTACGACACAAGCGAAAAAGGGCGAATTCCAGCATGGACCGACCGCGTCCTATGGCGGCGGAAAAAGCAACCATTCCACGATGGTGAGTTAAAACTCGTTGACTCACAGTTAAAGCTTTCGAACACCTTTCTATATAAATGGACAGTGTTGACATGTATATATCTTATAAAAGGACGAAGTCGAAGCCAAGCAAAGTAAAAAAAAAGTGTTTCTATTGCAACGAAAATATACATCAGCTGTAAATTTTAGCATTTTTATTTTCAATACTTTTTTCCTCTAGAGATTTAACTAATTTGATAATGACCAGATCGCTAACCCTGATGAAATATGACTGGGTTTTGCATTTGGAGTTTAAATAGGAGGGAATTGCAGGACCTTGCCCATAAATTAAAGGGGTAATTTTATGCAAGTAAGGGAGTTAAAAGTGCCGATTGGTGAAAGGGACATCGCACTTGTTAACACAGGTTTGTCGTATTCTACTCGGAGAACTTAGATTCTCCCATAGTTAGATTCAATGGTGGAAGCTTCATTTATCGTTTCGTTATGAATGTTAAACGACAATTCTTCAAAAAACAATAGAGAAATGCTTAGCTAAACGTTGTACATTAACAGAATTACAAAATTGCATGAACTGGTATGAATATAATAATAAAAAGTTACCTGTAAAAGAAAGGCGAAGAGAGGAAGAAAGAGCGCATTAATGCTCTAAGCCCTTACACAACTACCGTACTTCTAATTCCATTAATTTTGGTTGGATATAAGCCTAAGTAACATAATTGGTGGCAATTTTCACCTGTGGTATCTGAATTCTTGGCCCCATTTTACACTCTTAACTACAAAACATGATTGCTAAACATTACATAGGCGATTTTAAGCAATTACTGTAATCATGTATTTACCATTTTGTTTGATATTCCCGCCAATAGATATACAGTCTCGTCTGCCAAACTTGTCTGAGCCAAAAATGCAATAATGGCCATCTAATTGGGGATGCATTTGGTAATGATTTGGTGTTAGGTCAATAATTAAAATATTTAGCATTTGGCCGAGTATTAATTTCGGCCTAATGACGATATTCTGTATTTGGCCAAATTAATTAAGGCAATCTTTACTTAAGTTAAAAACAAAATAATGATTTTTTTTTTTAAATTAACTAACAATTTTGTTAAGCCCTTCCCTCCCCCATCCCGAATTCCTATACAGTATCATGCAAATGCAGCAGTTCATTCATTGCATTTAATTTGTTAACGCTTTAAATCTTCCTGTCTATATGTTGCTTAACGTTTAAAAATAGGCTTTACAAGATTGACTATTGAAATATCACACAAAAAAACATTGCGTAATGGTGATTTTTTACTGGCTAACAAAAAATGTAAATAGCGAATGATGATTACAATAAAAAAAAACTGAACTCTTTTAAGTTTTTTTTTTTGGGGGGGGGGGGGGGGGGGGTAGCAGTCTAAAAACCGAAGTATTATACTTTAGCAGAAATTGCCTACTAAGTTTTGTTTCGGATCCATCTTGTTTGTGTGGAATTAGGCTGATTAAAACCAAAGTAGCTTATTATTTTTTGGTCTATGGTTGTTTCTATTTCAGATACAATGTTCAATCCAGGAACTTTACGTTTTTATGGCCAAGGAAATCTAAAAACCTCAGATCACAGGTAGGCACGAAAATATACAAGTAAAATGTTTAACTTGTAATTTGGGAGCATGGGCCGGAAGCATTTTTGTCCATTTCAGCGTATAAGCCAAAGAAAGATAAATTTTTAGTTTTAGCTTATCCCTGCCCGCGACATTTTGTTGCCACATGCAATTTGTTATTAGGTCATTTAAAAAAAAAGAACGGTGTTTCTTGGGTGAAAATTAATTTTTTCCAATGCGGGCCAGGCGGGGTTTTTTGTTTATTTTATTTTGCCCCTCTCTCTCATGTTTGCTTGAGGTCTAGCTTACGCAACAGAAAGCATGAATGTTGCCTGAAAATGAAACTACATTAAGTCTTGCCATTTTATAAGCTCACCTCTTGGACATAATAAACATTTAAAAATAAATTTATTCAAGTTTCAATAAGACATTACACAACAGACGATACAAAAAAAAAGTTCATGGAGGGACTTTTAGGTGGTGAGACAGTGTTTAAGAAACAGATTTCTTTTTTTTAAGTGGCCTTAGATAAAAAAAATTAAAAAAAGTTGTTCACTCATGGAATATTGCAGTTGACTTACATCACAGAAAATGTGAAAAGAACTGCCATGTAGGAAAATTTGAGTTATGGAAAAAGTGAGTTAATAGAGCAAGTTCTAATAAATACTAGGACCCTAAGCCTTTACCATTGGAGTTTAATTTTGTGTTTGTGGATAAGTGAGTGCAGAATCAGATTACTTAATTATACCACTGTGTGTATTATAAGATGCTTGCAGTATGTCCTGTTGTCTACTGTACATTTTCTATTGATAATGAGTGCACAAATTAGAAACTGTGAAAGCCGGAGGTGATAAAAAAACATTGTGAGGTTCTCGCACATTTAATATTAACCCCTTTCACACCATTATGTCAGTCTAAGCTAGAAGACAAAACTAAATCACTTGAAATCAAACAAATGAAAAAAGCCCCATGCTGGGCATATGTCTAGAGTGGAAGGGGTTAATCAATGTCTAAAGTAAAGTATTAGTACTAGTGTTAGGCCATGCAAAAAAAAATTGTTTGTTTTACGGGCGAGGTTGCAAACTGAAGCACCAGGCAACCAGGCATTTTATTTTATTTTTTATTTTATTTAACTGACCATATTTCTTTGATGTGAACTTAGCTTAAGACTGGAAGAGTTAGCAGTCAGCCTAAAAAAGTATAATATTCTGCTAATATGTTATTTAAGTCATCTAGTTTTACAAATATTTTAGTTTTTGCCACATAACTTCTCAGTGGTGTGAGCTAGAGGTTTGAAATTAGCACCATTGAAAAGCTCGTTTCGAGCCGTTTAAAATGGTATGCTGAAATGTCAAAAACTGTCAAAATTTAGCAAAAATATGATTTTTAGTGGATGGACTAAGATTGAGATAAAAAATTTTGACCCGTGATAATTTAAGGCACCCGCACGCGCCTGTAAACCAAACAATTAACTTTTCATGGCCTTATAGTAATTTTTCAATGTGTAGTGTTAATCTCTTCCACACCATGGCGTAGAGTACGCAAGAAAAAATAATTACGTCTAGCGACGAAAAACCAGCTTCATGATGATTCCCTGGGAACCTGAGAGAAGAGAGCAAAGCCTAGCCGAGTTGTTAGGGTTTGGTATGCTGCACGATGATAGCGTCACTACTAGTGTTGCAGAGACTAAAAATGACGACTGCTGCGGCTTTTCATTGCCGTTAATTAAACACAATGGTTTTGGTTTCTGCAGAATTTGGAAACTGGTTTCTTCTTAGAATACCTTCTACTTGTACACAGTAGAAGAAGTCGTTTGAATGTGGCGAGAGTGTAAAGGCTAAGGCAGTACTGATACTGGATCGGATCGGTTGCCGATATTGTTGGTATCGTGGCATTCGCAGAAATTTCGATAACTCTGGAATCGTTTGAGATAACCAAATGCGGTTCGTGGTGTTTTTCTCAAGCTTTTCTCACTGAGTATCTTCCCATTCCTAGCTATGTTTTAACTGTGCGTTACTATTTAACAATTTTGTATTTTAATATTTACTGGACTTGTAGAAAACTACACCGTTGATGAAAAATTGGGAATACATTTGTTTCCAAAAAACACCAAATGCAAATGCTCCGTCTTCCTGTTAAACTTTACAAATTCTATTAGCATTTCATTAATAGTTAGGTATTCAAACTTCCAAAATTATTGCGAAGTTTCATAAATGAAGGTGTAGGTGATCAAAATTCTTGACCGGTACGTTTAACATCAGTTTGTAACATCGCGAGTAGCTCTTCAAAACATAACATCAAAGGAAGATCCTCCTCTTAAACCAGTTTTTTTATCCTAACAGTTTATTTCAAAATAAATCGTACAGGGTGTCCAAAAGTCCCAGATCTTTTTAAGGGGTTGAAAGAAAATAGTGAAACTCTGTCAATGTAAGTTTGGTTAAAGGATCTACCTTTTTGTACAACTGGCATTACGCCTTCCCCCCTTGGGGGGGGGAGGTACCAACTCATAAATTTTCAATGGAATGGGGGATAAAGGAATACCTTATTTGAAAGGTCTTCATTAGGCAAATAAAATGCCGCAACGATAGCTGCGATACGATGAGCCTATCCAACATGGCAGCCGGTCAAACATTACGAATTTTCTCTGCATCCCTATGTCTTACTCAGGATAAAGACGTCGTAAAGAAACGTAGATGGCAGCAAAATGCTTCGTTCAATTTAGTTGGATCACACCTACAACTTCTTTTGCCCTGAGTAAGAGACAGGGATGCTGAGGAAATTCCTAATGTTTAACCGGCTGCCATTTAGGATGGGCACATTGTATCGAAGCTATCGTTGCGGCACTTTATTCACCTAATGAAGATCTTTCAAATAAGGTATTCCTTTACACCCCCCCCCCCCCCCCAGTTCAGTGAACATTTCTGAGTTGTGGCCCATGGGCCCCCAAGGGGGGCAGACGTAATGCTGCTTGTACGAAAAGGTAGATCCTTTAACCAAACTTACATTGCCAGTTTCACTATTTTCTTTCAACCCCTTAAAAAGTTGTTAGGGTGTTCTGGGACTTTTGGGACACCATGTACAGTTGAATGCTCCGACGGTTGAGTAAACGCTCGTACGACGAAGATTAGAAACAAGTGCAAGCTGTCTCTTAACTTGTAACAGGAAAACACTTCAACATTAAATTTCATTTCAAATGAAGATATAACATTTCCAAGTCTACAATGTCTGATGCGAAATTGAAGCATGAAGTTTTCCTGAAGTCATGGCCCACACACTTGGTAACTTACCACGTCAGTGATTATTGGGACATGACAAGATACAACGGGAAAGTCCAAACATCCGGTTCACGCAGCTGTCATTCGTTGAATAAAACTCGAAAGAATAACAAAGAAATAAATATAAATTTGCAACAACTTTTAAATGCATAAAAAGAAATTACAATTTACCAAGGATCCGACAATCCAGTTGGAATCCAGTTTCCACATGCATGTCCTTTTTATGCAGTGGATCGAGCCTCACAATCAAAAAGGAAGAATTTGCATTTTCAAATCTTAGTTATTTCTGGAAATGTAAATTTCTACTAAATACAGTAGACACAAATTGCTGTAAATAATATTAAGGAAAATTGGAAATAACCCGTCAGCGAAAGTTTTCGCTGATGGCTTATTTCCAATTTTCTTTAATAATTTCTACCAACGACAGCAAAGTGCAGTTTCAACTTATTAATAATTTTGTATGAGAACATTAGGTTACTGTTATTTCTGAACAAATATTAAAAGTCGATACCATAAATTATAAAAGTTACGAACAAAAAGCGCCACCAGCTATTGGTGTTTGACCTATGGCTGAATTTTTTCCCTGGCCGACACCTACGAAATGCGGATAGGAGTAAAAACCATCGGCCGATTACCGACATATTGCCGATGCCGAAAGTTGATCACATAACATTAAACTTAACAGTTTGGGTATTAAAATACAGATATTTTTTTACATTTTTACACATTTTTGCATTTACCTTTATTTTTTTACAGTTTTTTTTTTACGTGATTTTACCTTTTTCGTGTCATCCATTTTTATTTGCTCTTGTAGGTTGATGTACTTGGTACAATAGATAAATTGTTATAAGTAAGACTTGAATGAAAAAATACTAAATACAAAGAAAATAGACATGGCTAAAGTTGTATTACAAAATGACTTTAAGAAATGCACTTTATTGAATGTTGGATAATTTATATTTGACGCTCGTTTCAACCGTGAAATCTGTAGCAGTAACATGAATAAGAAATCTACCGCTTTAAAGTATTCCTGAATATAGACGTTTGATTGAGCAAACCATCCTCTTTTACATGAAACTAACATCTTAGCGAACATTTACCGTAATTGAATTCCAACTAACTTTAATTATAAACTAAAGTAACTGACTAGCTGCATGTTGTACATTGACGGAGCCGATGTAAGTTTTAAAACGGCCTCGTTATCAGCTGTTTACTCCTGGTTCTGGTACGCGTTAGAGCAAAGAGAGTTGTGCAGGTAACCTCTGTTTCACATTATGTTTGCAGGAAACTAACTCTATGACACCACGTTTCCTTAATAAATACGGATGCAAACCTATTTACGTTGCCTTTTGGACTTATATTAACCAATTATTAACCAATCTCGAGCCCAATTGGCTTTCCGTCCCGTTTAACCACGTTTCCTTGCACTACGACTGCAAAAACATGTGGACATCAAACTTATAGACTCTACACAGTTACTGTTAAGAATCTATGAGTGGGACATTTAGATGGTTTTGCACTCTTAGTGGAAGAAAAGGTGGCGTCATACAGTCAGTTTTCTGCAAACATAATATGGAACCGCCTATAGCGGTGGACAACGAGCATCGTAATGATGATGTAGCATTGTAGCAATCAGGCTTCATGGCGCGTCGACAGCTAGGCCATTAGTGCCACACATGCCGATGGGTGAAATTTAGTGAACCATCAGCATCGGCGAGCCAATGCATTGGTCAAACATTACCAGCTGTGCGGCAATTAAAGCTAGGAACCAGAAATGGTATTTTTAAGGCCACCCGAGACCTAGCCTCTCACTGCTGCTACAGAACCTTAAGTGTGCTGATCCTAGTAAGCGTCGGGAGGGAGGAGAGTCGGCGCGACAAAAGTAGAGGAAATTAAGTAACAGCTCCTAGCTGGCTTGGGAACACCCAGCTAGGAGCCCACATAGACTCAGGCTCAATCCTGACGGGTTAACCAGTAGTCAACGTGGTAAGCCTCGGCTTCTAGCTACTATAGTGTGATAAAGCGTGGCAAATTCAAATTGCAAGTGGCAACATTGCGATGCAGTTTTCCTTTACTTCCAGAAAACGACTATTGATGAAATGGGTGAAACGTATTTCCACGTTTAAAAAACTTGTGGACACAGAAGAAGCTGGATAAATTAGTAACAAGTAAAAATGTGTGCGTAAATAGCATGGTTTGATCTAAACTGATGGAAACTCGGTGTGTCGGTAGTGAATCCAAAGAAGAATGAATATATTAAGAAAAGAATGGCTCAGATGTGATCTGAGTAGAGAATGGCTGCAATCATTATGACGCTACAGGTGCTGTCTTTACTGAAGGAAATAATTCCACACATTGCTTAAACAGGAAGTAACTTTTTCCCTCAAAGAGGAGCGTATTGACTCTTCTTGTGCAAATAATGTATATCCCGTTTTCTGTAGCTAGAGCCACCGTCACATAAGGGTTGTAGATGCTATAGCAACCAGGCCCAAAAAGCACCGAGAAATAATTTTTTTGTTATATGATTTAAACCGTTGTTACAGTAGATGGTAAAAATGATGGTTTCAAAATATCCACCTGAACCTTATTAACCAATTTGTTTTGATTTCAGGCCAGTGCTTTCCATTATTGACATTGAGGTTCTCCAAGTTGACCTACAGAGACAGGAGGAAGTGCTAGAAGAAGTTATTAACAGTTTGGGTCCCCCAGATGGGACGGTGGTTGTACGAGTAGAAGGAACAAATCCCGACGACACTGTCTTCGACAACGATTTCATAGGAGAGATACTTCAACTATTTTCCAGCACAGGAGAAGTTGTTCTTATCCGGTACGACACAGATGGGGTGAACCTGATTACTGTTGACTATTAAACTGCTGCAAAAGTTGCAAGAGGTTTTGTAGCATAGTTTTTAGAAGAAAGTATTTTTTTAATTAAAAAATTCATTTTTAATGCTATAAGAGTGTTTACATTTTAAAAACAATTCATTGGAGTGAATTCCCCCCTCTTTGATAATAGAGATCGCAACATTAAGATTATTGAACACTCACCAGTTTTGCTGTTCCATGTTAAGTGATTGGCTTTTTACCTTGCGTAGACGTCAATAAAATCAAAGCATTTTATCCAGGTTTGTTTTAAGGCATTCCATCGTTCGTAATACTTGGTGTCTCTTGAAAGCTTCATCATTCACAATAATCAGTAGACATCCTTTACTACAGGAAACTCTTTCAAAGAAGTTTTGGTTTTGAAAAACAGTTTGTAACAAACATTCAAACAGATTTATTGTTATTCTTTGTTGAATATTGTATAAATTTTGGTTGCCTTTTTCCTATGCCTTGAGGTTTGTTGTATTCGGTGTCGATTGTAATTCCTTCCTGAGGTTCTTGCCCCTGATATTAATCATTTTCAGAAGTTGATTTCGGGTTGTAGTGGTTTTTACCCTTTTTTTACTGCCAAGTATTACAAAAATGATAATTATTTCTGCAAGGTTTTAAATAATTGTTCAATAATTGCAAATTTTTGGTGGTAAAATGTTTTATATTCCTTCCACTTTCTTCAGGCAAGAGTAAAGAAAGAACTAGCAAGCAACTACAGTTAACAAGCAGCAAACGTCCATTTTACTTTGAATATGGTGCACTTACAGAAGTGCGCTATATTCAGATTTAAATGGACGTTTGTCGCTTGTTAGATGCAGTTGCATCCTAGTTTTTTTCTGGACTCTTACATGAAGAAAGTGGAAGGAATATTGACCACCAAAACTTTAAAAGTATTGAATAATTACTTGGACAATTTGGTTTTACGTGACCGCAAACGTATCTTGAGTTCAACAAACCAATATATAAACCCCAAACTCTGTCTTTACAAGCTGTATAAATAATGTTTGGTATTATGATTGTTTGGGGAAGGGTGGAGGTGTGTGTAAAGGTCACCTTTGTTGGTAACCAATTTGAATATGAAATTGTTTTAATTAATATATTGGGTTTATTTACTTTTTTTTAGATTTGTTGAGGACACCATGTGGATTACGTTTAAAGATGGTGTTAGTGCACTGCAGATACTGGAGTATGATGGCACTGAGGTAAGTGTTAACATTTCGTAAATTTTTCTTTTGCTGAGATTTAGATTGTTCCAATTCATCAAATATACATTTTATGATACATGAAGTTAAAGATAATAACACTGTTGTTCCTCCAACTAATCAGTATTTGAAAACTGCTCACCAATATCAGCAAATCGGAGCCCGAGCTAAGCAGAGCAGAACGGTAAAGTTCGGTATAACAAGCAGTTTGATTCAATTAATGAAAAGGCCGAACAATGGCGTTCCTGCCGTGCTGTGTGTTTTTGGCCCAGTGGACTTTTAACTCAAGAACTATTCTGTGGAGAGGCAATCATTTACAGTCAATGTTTTGTTCTGAAATTAAAGTGATGCAACAAACTCTTCATTTGCAAGGATTTGCTAAACTTGAGCTGTTCAGCAGTGCTGGGAGACTCTGTGCCCCGGATACGCCTACCCAACAATTCCAGGGTTCACAACTTCAGCAATGCAGTTTATTGCGAGAAGTGACATGTTGATTGTTAAGAACTGCTCGCAGGCAGCCATTTTCCAAGCAAGTGACGGTGAGTGCACGCGACCAGTTGGCTCTTAGGTGCGAGTTGGTTGAGGTGAAGGCCAACTATGCGAGGTTGGATGGGAGCTGGAGCTCTACAACCATACAGCAGGTATGATACGAGTTGTATTGGCCTTAATTAAATACAATTGTCTATACCTCTGTAAGTTATGCTAATTGACACCAATCAAACATTAGCATAAAATGAACGAAGTAAGGCAATGTTCCTTTTCTGCACTTCCCAGGTTTATTCTAGCTAACACAAGTTAACCCATATTAATTAGCACTTAACAATAGCTCGCTACAATTATTATCAAATCAGTACGATCTTAATACGATTCATGTCGTGGGCATTGTAAGCTTTACAATAGCTGGCTCAAGTTCCAATATGAACAACTGTTTAATAATTAATAACTGGGGAAATCGGTGTTCAAATCGTAACCCAACAGATATGGAATATGTTGATTTGGATATTGTTGGAAGGGATAACACTAACAGTAACACACATGTGATGGACATGCGGCACAAGATATCCTGGAGCCACACGCAAACACTCCTAGGTCAAATTCCAGAAGGGACGTGCATTTGAGGGGCCTTGAATCCCTGACAATCCAGCATAAAATATCCCGTGGTTCAGTGCTTATGACCTTACAAGGCCCCTCAAACCCTTCAATCCAGCATCTCATCAGCAGAGAACTGAGTGAACACCTTACGAAAAAGTGGCATGGTGAGAAGCAGTGAGTACTACATCGTTAATATGGGAGGCTACATGCCAGAGTTACGTCGTAGTCGTCTGCTATTTCCACAACAATCGATGCACCTCAAACAATGTAAATCTTGTAAATAGGCTTCTTGTGGTAGCCTGAAGAAGACAGGCGGACTATATGTTTACCATCTTTAGTCAAGGCAGCCTGTTGAAAATTCGCAAATCAGTAAGATTTGTTTATTTTGAATTTGAGCGTCATTTCGTCTCTTGGAATGTTTTGTATCTTATCAATTACGGTTTATCATTTACCCTTATCTTCAGACTTTGTCTTGCTGCCGGCATTTGCCGATTGGCATTGTTACATAATAACAATGTTTAAAACAATGTAAAACAATCCATCTTGTCGTTTAGAAGTTCCTAACCCCTGAACCACTTGACCAATTAGAAAAGGCCTTATGGATAGGGCACATCTACAGAGCAATACCTGTAAAATGAGCTAAGAACCAACTTTATAGGGCAAATGGTTTGATCTGTAGAGAGTCTAGTAGAAACGTTTCGTGCCAACAAGAAGTAAAAGTACAAGAAGCCAAAAACGAAAATCACGATTTCAGTTCAAGTCCAGATCTCCGATGTGACAAATCGAAAATTAATAAAAACTTGATACACATGTTCACCAAGTCCAACAAAGCTTGTATACTAAATTTGAGTAGAAAATAGTGAAGCACGGCAGAGAAATTAAGCATTGAAATGTCGGCTGTAACATAAAGAGATTGAGGTCAAACCTTACAGTAAGGGCTACCGCCTTTACTAATGCATGGCCTGGATACAAGTATGCCACGATACAAGTATGCATCATGTATATAATATTATGAATATTAATGAGCTAATAATCCCCATTAAAGGCTTTTTCAGAACATGATCTTAACAACTAGCCCTTTCTGTACTAGTATACTACCTGCTAATAATAAACCAGCAATCTGTTGAGCGAATTATTAATACCCTGTGTTTAGTTTAATAGTGGATGGCAAAGGTTCCTTAACACTTGGTCAGTGTGTGGATAGAGTTAAGAGTCTTGTGTGGTAGCTGAAGCAATACTGGCTGCTCGACCCCTACGCATAGTTGTCTTCCTTAAGTCTTAACACATTGACATACACCACGTTTACTGCCCGGCACCATAGAAGTTGTACTACAGTAGGCTACTCAGTTAGAAGATATCTTTTTTCATCTCCTCTTTCTTCTGTCTTTGACTCGGGGCAACAATGGATTTGTTAACCACTTGATAGCTGGTAAAAAAGCTTCACACAAGAATGAAATTAAAATAACTAGTCCAATGACGAAAAGCAAGCGTAGTTGAGGGTTCCCGAACCCTAGCATAGTGAGAAAAGCACAACAAAGTGGATAGCGTCCTGGCCTCCAAGCATCCGATGTTGAATCATGTTTCCGACCAAAGTAGATTACAATAGAAGGACATGCCGGTGCAAGCACAAGCACTCAAGATGCACACGCCCAACCCAAAGACAAAATCAAAACTCAAAACTATTCCCCAGACTGGAAAACATGCAGTCAGGACTTGAATGCATTCACAGAAGGAGCAAAGACGATGAGCTAAGAGGTCATTTTTGGGCCGAATTACCCGTTCAGAAAAGAAATAGAAGTTCGCCGTGTGAGAAACCACTATGGAGATGTATTTGATGACCTGTGGTGCAAGTAGTGTTAAAAGAGATCATAAATATGAACACTGAGGTAGTTATTGAGAATTTGATAGGTGAGAATAAGATCTCCACCTGGGAATCTTGAGGTCAGTGGTGATTGAGTTTATTGTTGTTCTTGATACTATAGATGTTTTAACAGAGAGCACCATTTTGTAAGGTGAAAGCTGGCGAGACTCTAGACAGCAGGCGTAAGTATTGCAACAAGATCGGGCAGTCCAAGAGCAGTATTCTAGAACGGGACAAAGAAACGTTTTGTAGAGGATGGGAAAAGGAAAATCTTTGTTCCTAAAAAGCATTTTAAGACAAAGTGAGCTCTTTTAAAAACATTGGAGATATCATAGTCTTAAGAATGAAATTAACCAGAATGCTAAGATTAAGATGTGACGTGTTAGATTTTATAATTCCCTTATTAAGGGTATATCGATTGCATTTTTTCCTGCCGAACCGATTCCGAGAATGTCAGTCAAAAATGACCATTCTGCTGACGCGATAGTCGATTTTACTGAACAGAAGACTTTTGCGAACGTTAGAAAACTGAACACCAGTGTTGATAAATCCTAACCAATCAAGCTATACCAACGATTCTTAGGATACAAAGGAAATTAAAGGGGAAGGAAGCACTTGCTTTTATGTTAGCAATATCCTTTTTTGTGTGAACCTTTTTAGGATTGTAGTTGTAACTTGTAATTAATCATAATATACATTGTATTGCTAGTTATCAGAGCTTCGTGTGCACAATAATAACCTTAAACGAAAATAATTTTCATTAAACAAGCAGACTGAGAAGTGTAATTTGCTTTTTACTCTAGGCCTATGACTAGTCTTACAATTTCAAACTTGTCATTCTATCATAAGAAAATTGTAGTGTGTAGTACGAACGATTGGATGCACCATTATATTAAAAATAAAAATTATGATTAAATTTTACAAACTATTTTTCACAATTATTACCTTTTTGACTCCATTTCTGTATGGTAATTAAGATATTTGGATTTAACGTAGTTAATTCTGTGCTATTGCAAAATTTAATTTAAAAAAATGTCGGGGTGGGCAAACGTTGCCCCGATTAGCCCTCCTCCCTTCCAATCACGGACTCGAGATTGCATGACTTGGGGTTTATTTGTGGACTTTGACACTTGAGTGGTTGCCCTCTGTTCTCTGTACAGTTTGCGAGCAGTGGCCGCTAGGAGGCAGGATGGCGTGTAGGTGCTGACCAGGAAGGCCCATTCTCCTACTTTTTCCCCCTTCCAAAAAAGGTGCCACCTGTTGCATCATGAAACGGAGAAATACATACAGTGGTAATACAAACTTCAAATTGAAATACATAGCAATATACATACTCGGAGTTCTCGACTGGTGTGTTTGACGTTGATGTGCTGCTAACATCGGCATCGCACAAGAAATTCTTAGATACTTAAGAAATACATGAGCAATGCTTGAGAAATACTATGAAATACTTGAGCAACACTTGCGCGCTTGCCCTATAGTTCACCTGCAATAACGGTTAAGAGTCCGCTTCTCATGCTTGCACCTCCATGGCTACACTTGCGCTTGGATCGTTTGATCCCTAAATATCTTGTGGTTTATGCCCTGGGGTGCAACTTAGTTCTTTGCGCTGTGTGACCTGTGTATGCACCCCGAAGGTGCGACTTGGATCTGTGAACGCTGTGGTCCATTTGCGCCCAAGTGTGGCTGAGCCCGTAACCACTTGGTCGATGGTATTTGCACCCTGAAGGTGCGACTCAGTCCAACTGCACTGACGCTTGTACTTCACTGACGGTTCCTTTCCTCGACGAGACCAGGTAGACCTTGACTGTTGCTGTCCTTAGTCCTAGTCCTGTTCATTAATCATGATGCGAAGATGTTACTTTCTTGCTGCTGACACCTGCCTGCATCAATGCAGATGAAACATCTGATCCTCACGAGCCTGATTCTGGAAGAGTTGGACTTGTCTTAGGAATCGCGTTTTGTTTTCTGTACCTGAGCACGGCGACTGTTTTCTGTTGCGGACTGGTCCAGCTCGCCATGTTGGGTATTTCAGTCATCAAGCTGATCTCTTCAATCCGAAACGGTAAGACTGTCACTCCATCTGTAGCCATGGTACCTGTGACTCTGCGTGATTCAGTGTTGAACCCAGCTGCCCCACTCCTCCTCATCGAGGTTATAGACTAGATCGGCTTCTGTCGCTAAGAAGCAATCTTAGTCATTGAGGTGCCACCTTAGCTGAACACTTCTTTCTTCCTGGTCTCGGTTGAGGGTCTTAAGTGGATGTACCCAGGCAATTCAACTCTGAGGCTTAGTAGTTCATGGGTTCATATTTCTCTACCCATTCCGGGTCCGATTTGGCGTTGGTGTAAGACGATTCTGAGTCTTTGGAATTATTCTGGTTTGAGTCCTCGCTTGGGAGTCCAGCGGGTTTCATTCCACCCGAGTCTTTCAGTTCTTGACTGGTTCTCGGCTGCCTATGGTGGTGACCCCTTGCAATCCATCGTGATCAGATAACAGTAGGGTTGTATGTCCATTGAGTTGATGGTTTTTTTGTTGGAAAAATGGCGCGAACCATTTTGGCGGTTCATGCCCAGACGGCAAAGCGAGGAGAAACAGCATTGTTGTGACACGTGCTGTGTGTGTTACTCGCGTGCTCTCGGTAACAAGATGTCGGCGAGGACGGACGTGTGCCAGCAGCAGAAGAAAAAGTAGTTAGTCAACCAGATAGGGCTTTAGATTAGCTAACGATAATGTGCTGCGCCTTGGACTAACGATTGGCCATAGCTGTGTGGCCGATCATCAGCACCGCTGCAGAAGTGCAGCAACGTGACGCCGTCAAGTGATCGTCGTGACTTCGACCTGCTGAGGGGAAGGTAAATATCCAGCTCATCGAGTAATCCCTTCCCAGTATTCCTCTTACACAGGGTTATGGGCCCAGAAACGACCCTGTTCAGTGCGGGGAACACAAAGTTTTAAGCCAAAAAGTTAGACGACGACGCTACGAAGTTGAGAAACACGTGGAATCCCGCGGCCGCCATCTTGTTTGTTGTTGTTTTTTGATCAATTCAAGATCACGAAAAACGGAAGTTAGTCCTGTTGTAAATTTGAAATGCTGTTCATGGGAATTTAAAAGGTGTTACACGAACATGTTAGTTAACATTTCCGGAGAAATTAACGACCAGAAGTGACATTTGATTTAATCGAAAATTTCAAAACTGAAGATTGAATTCGATTGACCAGACTATCCTAACCGATAAGAAAACCGAGACGGAATGGCGCCAACACAAGAAATGAACGACAGTCATGTGTTTGAAGTAAACAAACATGCCGAGATGTGCAAATTAAAGAAATTTTTCGCCTTCAGGAGTCTGCTAAGCTGCAAGATGTGGAAGGGACAAGTCATGCGTGACTACCTAGACAGAGTTCAAGAGCCAAGGGCTAGCGAAAATAGCACCCAGTGCAGGATGCAACTGGATCACCGAGGAATTTGTCGCAATGCGTATGCTGGGAGGACTTTCGGACAGTGTCGAGAATGAACTCCTGAAAATTGAAGCAGGGGCAGACCATCAGGATGTTCAGTTGAACAGGGCCCTGGCTCACAAGGGGCCCTGCACAGTACAGAATTAAAATGCAGAATTGCAGGTGAATTTAAACAAAAAAGCCACAAACCGACAAAAAAGTCATTAAGCCATCATCGTCTCTGCCGAATTTCGGAAGTGCTTAAAATCAGAAATCTCTAAAAAGAAAACTGAAAGAATTTGCCACTGTACTGATAATTGAAAAACAGTGCAATTTTAGCTAGTTTTCCTGACGTGTGTACTACATGTGTGCGCTTTCTCACCAGTAAACAGAAAATGCAGCAGACCGGTCATTTTCTAAATTATAGATAATTACAAATTATCTATGAAGAGCTATGGGCCAGGAAAGATTAAGTGGATTATCCCTACTGTCGATAGAAAACCGTCATGCTACAAAATTAGACATTGCAGCAAATGATTGATGTGTTTGCTGAGCAGAAAGCTCGTAGAGTGAACTTACGAGCAATGATCATGTAAATAAAATGTCATGCATTGAGAAGGTTTAAGGTAGGAGCCTTTTTGAAAAAAATTGTAGTTAACTTCCACACGGGCTCGAAGCGTATTTGTTCCGCCACTGAACCGAAGACTACATGACTGGTAAAGTGGGATGGTTGAAGAAGAGAAGTAAACCAGCTAGTAACAAGCAATTTGTTATGCAGAAGAACGGGAAGAACTCTGGTGACAGACGGCCAGAAGAATACAGAAGAGGGGAAAAGATACTCAAGTGTTTTGTCTGCCGAAATGAGGGACATTTCGCTAGAGTGCCAGCTAAAAGAAACTAGAAAAACTTACTAGTATTTTGTCTAAACAAGACACGCTACCGCCCAAAACAAGACAAGCACGTGTACGTACATGAAAGTTACCACAGTTACATTGCAAGGGATGCCAAAGAAGAAAAATCGTAAGAAGCCGAAGAGAGGAGGTAGTTCACCAGTAACAGAAAGGACTGAAGTGAAAAAAAAACACAAATCAACGTCCGAGCCAATAGTGGGGGAAGATGGTAGATCAGTTAGAAAGACTGATCCCACCACTAGGTCATTCGTTAAACAGAAGGCTGTTCTAGAGGAACGAGTGCAGGACGCAATTAACCATGGGACAAGATTAGCTCGAAAGGAAGAGGTTGATTCAAGGATTTTAGGCAAGATTTAGAAGCGGCATTTGGCAGCGATGATGGTGACGAGACTGAAGTAATCATGGTGGACCTTGAAGAACAGGTGCCAAGAAGTGAGAGTGCCGTAACGCAGCCCGAGGATAATGTTCCTGTTTACCACAAAGCAAAGATAGTGGGGGAAAGCCGTGACCAGAATGTAGCGGAAGATGAACGGGCCACTTCAACTACAAAGAGTAGAGCACATGATCCGGAAGTTGCAGACGTGCTACAGGTTCCCGGAGACCGAAAGCTAGAAAAGGCGAAAGATGAACAAGTCATCTCTACTGCGAAGACTGGTGGTGAACCGGGACACCAGGGCAAAGTTGTAAAAGTACAACACGGACCTAATGGTATAAGTACCGAAGAGATGCGTCACCTAGATCTGCGAAGCGGCAACGAAGAGGTCTTGCAGAAGCCAAGAGTAAAGGTACAAAGAAGATTGTATTGCCCCATCTCCAGGGTTGGCGAAAGAGTTTGCAGATAGGTACAATCTTTTGACCATTGACTGGGTCAAAGATGGAGAAGGAAACCTGATGCCACATGTTGACCGCATGGGTTACATCACACGCTAGGCAAAGGTCACTCCGGACAAGCAGAAGGAGATGTCTCAGCAAGACAAGAACTTTTGTGAAGAGGTCGACACGCAACTGTCCGGGACAGAGGTCCACAAGACTTCCAGAAGAGTCTGTCTCAGAAGAGAGGCAGGACTAGTCACTAGGAAGTGATACCCCACTCGCGTTTTGCAGCCTGGACACGAGTCGGGGATTATGTTGGTGAAATGACACGAACCATTTTGGTGGTTCGTGCCCAGACTGCAAAATGAGGGGAAACAGCACTAACACTTGTGTGTGTTACTCGCACGCTCTCGGTAACAAGATATGTAGGAAAAAAGCACGGAAACAGATTATAAAATAAAAACCGAGAAGTGATGCAACAAATGAACAAACAACGTTTCGAAAAATACAATTTTCATCATCAGGTTTAAAACACACAATTTCAAAACATGGCAAGGCCACTAAGTCATCCTAAATTTAGGCTAAAAACACAGTAATTAAACAAGAATAAAAAGCAGAAACTACCATTTCCCTTCTCAAAAGAGGCAGAAACGGCGGCCGAAATCCAGAAACCCAACCTGCTCCTTGAAGAACTCAAGTTGCAAGGCTAGGTGTATGTAAATCGGGTCTGGGTCACATGGTTTCAGTGGCATGATCCGTCCATTCGACCTATGGGGGTTGCGTGGTGCGCCTCGAAAACGTATCAAGTTTAAGAGTTTTATTATTGGAAAATATTCTTTTAGATATTTACTATCTGGCATTAAATGGTTATGTACTGGAGGTTTGTGCGTGTCGATAACTAGCATTTCAAGATTAATGCGGGCACGAGTTTGTTTTTCTTGGAACAAGATTTGGACCTTGTCCAAGGCAGGGGTGTGGCCAGTTGCAAATTTATCAGGTGACGTGCCTGTTGAAAGGCAGTGTTGCACTAAGGAATTAGTTTCTACTTTTAATTTAAAGTTGGATTTATGGGATGCCATGCGTTCCTTTAATCTTTGTAGGGATTGTCCTACATATGTGGCTGTGCAAGATGGTTTCGTACAGGGAATATATACAGTATTAAGTGTGGAAAGTACGTCGTCTGCTTTGTTTTTGTTTACGTTTTTGTGGTGCGTGGTGAGCTGCTTAATATTTTGGTGGCTGCTTGAGACCAGTCTGATGTACCCCCTTCCAATTTCATTACTCTGCCTTATGTCCAAGGCATCACTGAAGTACTCAAGAAAAAACTAGCGTAAGGCGATAGTTACGCTAAAAATTGTTGTTCCCACCGGATAAGCGATAGTGTGTGTTTATAGGCTCCTTTTCCATTTTAGTTGTACATCGCAGCTGCTGTTTTAATTTTTTAATGTCGTGAAACATCATCTTTCTCGTGATTTTCAACAACGAACTGAAGATAAGCGCTCGGTCATCACTAGTTAGCCCCACTGATTACCAAACTT